>OW240921.1:98101365-98336753 GCA_933207985.1 Pelobates cultripes | reverse complement strand
AATTTAATCTTCTAAATATGTTTTTTTTTTTTAAATGGAACACAAGCCTAATGTAAAAAAAATTTTTTTTTTATTTATTTATTTATTCAACATTTTCTAACCCCTTACAAACATAAAGCCTGAATACATTTCAGATGAAGCCAAATTATTTATAAAAATGTGCTAAAAATTAAAGTAATAAAAAGCAAAAAATACCTATAAAGCTCCTAAGACTGCAGCAAATTCTGCAGCAGACAAATTCATCTCAGACCAGGAAGGAGAGTTTCAATTCGGGTCTATGTAGGAGGTTTATCCAATTCAGAATTGCATGGGATTTGCTGAAATGCTTAAAGAGGCTCTGTCATTGTCCGGGGCAGGGGTCCTCAAACTTCGGCCCCCCAGATGTTGCTGAACTACAACTCCCATGATTCTCTGGTTATCTATGTAATTCAAAGAATCATGGGAGTTGTAGTTTGGCAATATGTGGGGGGCCGGAGTTTGAGGACCCCTGGTCTGGAGTCTCTGCATATTATGCAAAACCCGCAGATGGTGACTGCTCTGCTTACAGTGGTGGAAAGCTTTGCTCACCTGAAACTTTCACCTTTAACAGTAGTTTAAAATATGCTGATAAGCAACACATGGGGACTATTCAGTTAATAAAAATAAATAATTCATAATATCGTGAGTGAAAACGTAAGTTTTTTTTTTTTTAAATCATTGAATCTGAAATCCTTGGCATATTTTACAGGCACAGTAAGTAATGTAATCAACACCAGACTCTGTGACGGTTTCGCCCTTCTCTGATCATACACCTGAGAATATTACGGATTCATGAAATCATCCCATACCACCCCTGAAAGGTTTTTTTACTACGGTGCAATAGGATGCTCTTTAACAAGAGAGTCTCACAGTGAAATTTCACAATTCCCATTATAAGAAACTATTTGTATGTATTAAGATTTTTACATTTAAATGTAAAAGTACCTTCCAGAGAATATTTGCCCCATCACAAAAATTGACAAGCAATCATATCTAATTTTTACTAGAAATAGCAAAGAGATCCAGGCACTCCAACAACTTGAGGCAAATTTATTAGAACCGAAGGTACTTTGCAACAGGGCCGGACTGGGAAAAGAATTAGGCCCGGGCATTTTTCAATTAGAGCGGCCCCCCAAGAAGGGGGCGGGGCCAGAGAGGGTGTGTTTTGTCATCACTAATGACAAGTACACCCCCTCTGAAAGTGAGCATGTTGGTTCAATGCGCAGAGCCCCGCTGAAGAGCTCTAGCATTAGAAAAAGGCCCTGCATTTGTTCTGCGCAGCGCAAGCAAATGTAATAACATGCTTGCGCTGTGTTTGCTTTTAAATTGTCTCTGGTGTCTCCACAAGTGGGATACCAGAGGACAAAAGGGCCAGGAAAGTGTATGGTGCATGTGTTTGGCGCATGCTTGTGGGATTGCCTGTGTGTAGAGTGTAGTGTGGTATTGTGTAAATAGGTCAATTTTGGGGTGTAATATGTGTGGCTAGGGGCTGTAGAGAGTGCGTGTATAGGGGCATAGTGTTATAGGGGATGTAGCGAGTGTGTGCAATCGGGCAGTAGTGTGTGTGAATAGGTGACGTAGTGTGTGTAGGGTTTGTAGAGAGGGTGTGCTTAGAGAATGTTGTATGTGTTTGCTTACAAGGAATGTAGTGTGTGTGTAGGTGGTGCAGTGTGTGTGTAAGAGATCTAGTGTGTAAAGGACCCAGAGTGTGTATAGAAGAGTGAGTGTGTGTGTGTGTGTGTGTGTGTGTGTGTAGTGTATATATATATATATATATATAAAATATATTTGGACTTATTGGTATGTGTGAGGTAGGTGTGTTTGTGTAAGAGGTACTGTGTGTGAGGGGTGTTTTATCCGCCACATTCTGGGTTTCTAATTTTATTTGTCTGTTAACTCAAGGAGGGTTATTTTATATAATATATGTGCTGCATATGTGTGGGTGTGGGGTGCTGTGTGTGTCTGGGTGCTGTGTGTGTTTGTTTCTGGGGGTGCTGTGTGTGTGGTTTCAGGGGTGCTGTGTGTGTCAGCGTGTGTCTGGGGTGCTGTGTGTGTGTCTGGGGGCTGTGTGTGTGTGGGGGGCTTGTGTGTCTGGGGGGCTGTGTGTGGCCTGGGGCTGTGTGTGTCTGGGGGCTGTGTGTGTCTGGGGGCTGTGTGTCTGGGGAGCTGTGTGTGTCTGGGGAGCTGTGTGTCTGGGGGAGCTGTGTGTGTCTGGGGGGGGGCTGTTAGGGAAATTATTTTAAATATATTTTTTTATTAATAATTAATAAAAAAATAAAAAAAAGTTATGTCCCAGGCTAAAGGTAAGAAGGGGGAGCTGTGTTGCCATGAGGGGGGCATGCTGTCATGCTTCCCTGGTGGTCCAGTGGTGAGAGTGAACTCTAACCTGCGGGTTAGAGTTCACTCTCGCGAGATCTGAGCGTTGCCGTGGTAACCGCGGCAACGCTCAGAATCCCGCGAGAGGACCCGGCGGAGCTGCTAGTTAGAGCTCCGCCAGTCCTCTCTCCTGCCTCCCTCCTTCCCCAGCCGTCGGCCGCCTGTAACTGCCTGTGAGCCGGTGAGGGAGATCTGTGATCTCCCCACCGGCCCATGGAGGCACACAGCAGGGCCGGTGCTCGGATAGCGCTGGCCCTGCAGGGGCTGGCATGGGAGATCCTGTGATCTCCCTGCCGGCCTCGGCCCCAAGGCCATCGCGGCCCACCGGGCATTTGCCCGGTATGCCCGATGGCCAGTCCGGGCCTGCTCTGCAACGTTTTGATTCACAAATGGGTCTTTGTCAAGCTTGACGAAGACCCATTTGTGAGTCGAAACATTACAATGTACCTTCGGTTCTAATAAATTTGCCTGAAGTTGTTGGAGTGCCTGGACCTCTTTTGTATTTCTGGTATCTACATTTAATGGGATTGTGCTGGCCCGTGGTCCAGTTTAGCACCCTTTTTGTGGGCTGAGTTCAGTTCCTATGGATATATTGCAATATATTATTTTTACTGTCAGTACACATATATGGGGATTCAGTATATATTTAGCTTTGCAGCATAAACTTATATTATCCATGAAAAGAGGTAAAACATATTTGCATGTATTTATACCTCTGTTCAGAGACAATAAGTTACGACTAACAAAGCAGATCTCCTGTAACACTGCACATTCAACGTGGTTACATTCCTAAATCGACTTTAGTATTTGCCATTAAACAAAACAGTTCGATTCATATATAATAAATCAATCTCGGATTACAAAGTTTTCCCGTTATGTTCACAATTGTCATAACAGTATAAAAGTATATCCGATAAATCAAAATAATCTTTTCCCATATTTCTTCTCACAACCATTGTTTTTCCCACAGCAATAATAGATATCTACAGGATATCTTATACACTTTCAAAAATATTTTGAGACATTTTTTCATGTCCTTTCATACTTCTGATTTAATCTAAAAGGCACCCAGATATTACTTTGCTCCGTTCCGTTTTCCAGCACTATATTGAATAGTTCATGATGTGATGGATCAGAACGAGTAGGCAATTATGCTGAATGCAGAAACTATAAACTTTATATTTATTGGGTACACACTATCCAGAATGGAGCCGTGCTCTGAAGCTCTATTTATCAAAGCTGTAGGATGAACAATATAGCCAAACTTAAGTATGGTACATAAATATTCTATTGCAAGTGTGTGGGCATTTACATATATCAATATAATAATTGGATTTTTTTGTTAATTGTTCCATTTTATCAGCCTAGTATCATAAATAAAAGAATAATAAAAACAAAACAAAAGTTAAAATCACTGTGGGGGATACACACCATGTGCATTTATTTAATTACCCCCACAATGTGGAAATTTCATATGTAAATTGCATGCGGACAGATTGACAAAATATTCCTCAAAAACGAGAAAAGTAGTGTAAAATTTAGGTTAAAAAAGACTTGTGACGAAGGTTTGGGAGTCTGGAGATTCTTGATTTTGGAACATATCTCAAAGATGCCATGGGCAGTAAATATTCTACAAGTCTAAGCCATTTCCTCGTGGTTTCTAGTGGACTGAAAAGCAGTCCAACCTAGAGAAGTAGGAGAATTATCAGCCAGCTTCCTAAATTTGGCAATATTCATGCGAGTCACCATGATCGGTCCCCGTCCTAACCAAGGTCTATTCTCCACTTTTTCTCTCTCATTTTTATATTTTCTATTCTGGTGCCTTTGCCAAATGGCAAATGCTTTAGGTAAAGTAGAAAAATGGTCAGAGCTGTGGTAACTGACATTTAATGTGGATACGTGCAAGAGTCCTAACCTCAACATCTGAGGAAAGGGATTTAGGAGTAATTATTTCACACGACTTAAAGGTAGGAAGACAATTCAATAGAGCAGCAGGAAATGCTAGCAGAATGCTTGGTTGTATAGGGAGAGGTATTAGCAGTAGAAAGAGGGAAGTGCTCATGCCAGTGTACAGAACACTGGTGAGACCTCACTTGGAGTATTGTACGCAGTACTGGAGACCTTATCTTCAGAAGGATATTGATACTTTATAGAGAGTTCAGAGAAGGGCTACTAATGTTAGTGGATTCATGGAATAGTCTTCCAGCTGTAGTGGTAGAGGCTAACACCGTAAAGGAGTTTAAGCATGCGTGGGATAGGCATAAGGCTATCCTAACTATAAGATAAGGCCAGGGACTAATGAAAGTATTTAGAAAATCAGGCAGACTAGATGGGCCAAATGGCTCTTATCTGCCGTCACATTCTATGTATCTATTCTATTATGCAGATGTTTAATTCTATTAGCAAATGTGTAGCATTTTTGATCAAACAAGTGATATTTTGCATTGAATACAATGATGTACATAAAAAACAAAACAAAAAAACAAAACAAAAAAAACCCTCCAAGCTATGAATAGCAGGATTTCAAATGTCTTCCAAATCAGCAATTCTTTCCTAAAATATTCCTTTGGCTTTCAATTTCATTCAAGTACAAAAATCTGTTACTTAACAGCCAGTCTATGCAATCTATGAATGTCATGGATACATTTAAGTAAAATTATGTTTATAAAATCTAAACTGTAGAATTAAGTTGTTGTACAGTATCTAGACAGATTTAATAAAAGTACAAAACAGACCGAAACGTGTAGAACTATCATTGAAGCAAGGAAGTTTACTGTAAGTGAATTTTGTACTCTTTAATAAAACATGATTAAATACTTTGATTTTTTTCTTCCTCTCATTGTATTCTTTTAGAATACATGCCTGGTAGCCTTCAGGCACTGTCCGCAAGGCATTTCTCAGGCAATATTCACAATGTTTGACTACACTATCTTGCTGTTAGCATATAATGTATAAAACTACTATGGAGCACCTAAAATTTCTAACTGAGAATAAATCAAATGGACTTTAATTCTGGCTTATAAGACTTGCACAAATAATTCTCCAACTCCTTATTGATATTTTAATCTTTTTAGGTTAAATCTTAAGAAGAAGTAAACTAAGATCAACCATTTTAAAATGCTGTAATACTTGCTTTGACCCCCATACGCCACATACAGAATTTGCCTTTGTAGACAATAGTTCTAAACCACTAACACACTGCTAAGACTAATAGGGTCTTCCCAGGAATTCAAAGAGAGTTCAAAGGGAATTTCAGAATGTAGGCCAAAATAGCCAAATAGAAAAAAAAAATTAAAAAAAAATTAATCTCCAAGTCAATTCTATTTTTAGCTTGACTATTTTGGCTGTAAAATTTGAAATTCACTTTGAATTCACTTATGTTGATAAGAGCCACGGTTAATTTGGATAGCACAGATTGTATCTGCACACGAAGAGGTTTAAAATGAAGACTGTCCTGGTAATGGTAAAGGCAAGCAGAATAATTCAAATTAGTAGAACCGGTATATGGAATTAACGGACGTACTGCATAGCAAGGCAAGGAGCAGGCAGGAATTCCATGATATATGGCTGTAAATACTAGTCATATATAACATATACAACACCACGCGTGTGCAAAGAGGATATTTGTTATACAAAGAAGTTTAAGCAAAAACATGAGCAAAAGCAGTAAATATAAAATAAATAAGTAAAGTATATTTTCACTATCTAAATAGAAGTAATAGCACTTCATACCAGACACTCTTCAGATACTGTCAACAAATAAATACACTCGAGTTGACAGCTAACAAAAATAAAAATCACCCAATAAAATCACCAGGATATTTGTTTAATCCAATGTGAAACGGTCAACGTTTCGACACACTATGGGGTCTTTCATAAGAGCAAGTCACTAAGCAAAGAAAAAGTTTAAATAGAATCCTTACATCAATGTCAAAAAAGTAAACACAATTACTACGCGGGGCGTGTGAGGACAGTATCAGATGTTAATTCACAAAGATGTGCGATGTTGTATACACAATTGTCATAAAACTATTTAAATAAATGACGGCAGCTAACATTTAGAGTAATAAAGTAAAAATGAGATGTCTCAAAAAGGCAGCTGACAGTAATCACAGACATGCCACAAAACACGGCATGGTCGATTGACTCAACCGAGCCATCATTAAAATCAAACTAACCCTGATATGACCTCCAGTTTTCTAGATTTTATCAATTACTATTCATATTACCAGCCAAGAAGCAGATATGAATTGAAGTTCAACAGCTGATTACCCATACGTTTTACATTCCTGGATGTGAGTGACATACGAAAAAAAAAAAAAACATTTAAAGGCAAGCACAAAAAAGGACAAAATCATTATGATCAAAAAATGTGTGAAGCGATTACAATCACAAAACATCTGAACGGTTCTTTCCATATGGTCTTCATTTTAAAAGATTTTGGTTTGCCTACCTATGGTTACTTTAAGCGGTCTTCTCTTTTCTGCCATAGTTCAGAAATGATCCTATGATTAAAGACCCTAAGCAGTAGTTGCTACAGTTTTATTAAGGGATTCAGGACTTAAAGCTTAGAAATTAAAGAGCGACTTACAAGGAGCATTTAAGAATGTCAGAGACAAAAGAAATACCCAGAGATGGATCAAGTTCCTTCATTAGATTGGACGTCAGACACAATTTAATCATGTCCCCCTGTTGATTTAACTCCTGATCTCCTTTAGAAGCTTTCTAAAAAAAACAATTGTATCAATCTATAGGCAAAGTTGTAATATTATACTTTTTTATTCTACTTACGTCTACTAGAGGAACACACCAAAGCGGACAGCTATAAAATCCTCAAGATGATTTAACAATAAACTGCAATATATCAAAACATTTCTAAAAAAAAGAAAAATGAAAGAAAACTCAAAGCTAGCTTACCAATTTGACCAAGTTTCATGTGCGGAGGGGCCACAATGCTCCCTCCAATCCACAAAAATTCCTCAGCCAACCATGAAATTCCTGATTTTTTTTGTTGCAAGGGTGGCTTGGAGGTCTCCATTTTAATAGCGTAGGCCGTGGCAGTATTTTTCCCACAATACAAGTAACACCAGAAAAAAACAAATACAAAATTGGACAAGTCGGCATGCACTCCAGAGAAATGAGAAAGTCCAAATATTTTGATCGCTTCAGTGAAATCCTTCAAAGCTCTAGACAGATAAAAAGAAACAGCTGTCTTTGAAACTGATCTGCAGCGTTCTACTGCGCAGTTTGGCACCATTAGTCTTGCACGCTGCAAAAACCCGTTTTGCAACAAGTTAACTTAAAATTTAAATCAAAAACGTGTAGTATTTCAGACGACCGCACATACGATAGAAGTCATTCTTTTTTTTATATCAGTGAATATTTAAAAAAAAAAAAATACATGTAAAAGTATGGAGTACAAGGCAAAGAGTTTCAGTGCTTGTTACAGGCTCCGATGTAGATGAAGATGTTCATAAAAACAGAATTAGATAAAGTCACCTGTAGAATGTCAACATGCTTGCTAGTATCGTTAAGTTATCACTGGCCCCAGAATGCATAAGAAAACACTTTGGAAAATAATTCCTCGTTTTATGCTTCATTGAAGAAGGTAACTAGCAACCCATTTTCCTCGGGGCCCAGCAACGTTTTTTTTTTATCTGCAGCTACATGGAACCATAAAGACAATACAAAAAACACACACACACGGATCTGATCTCTGCCATGCGTTCTATTGGGTTTCTAAATCTGTCACATGTAATAATCCAGACAACAGGTCCCAGCTCTCTCTCTAGTCAGAGGATTAACATCCTACAAAAGGGAATAGAAAAAAAATAAAATAAATCCTAGGTTTATTTTTTTATTTTTTTTTATAACAGTTGGAATTAGTCACAGTCCCTTGAGTGAACAGCAGCCTGTTAAATGAGAGCAGGTTGCTATATGAAATTAACTATTCATGGTAACCGTCTGATGCTTGAGGGGAAAGAAAAGAAACGTCATGGTCCCAAGAGGTCAATAACATACACACGACATTCCAAATGGAAACTTAAAGCATCATAATGCTCTCGAGATTTGCACTGGCTTTGACACAGCATTGAATGAATGTGTGCTATTGTTTGCTTTAGAACAGATAATCATCCACTACCGCCGGTTGAAATATTGCTAAATATGATTTATTTTATTATTTTGGATTTATTCTGCTAATCCTTGCATATAGCTAATAGGAGGGATTTAACACAGACAATCCACGACATCTGAAATAGAAGACCGCATAGTAGTGGAATGCTACCATTGTAAGATTCTTAATTGCTTAAGATCATACCTACTAACTGTCCCAGATTCAGTGTAACAGTCCTGTTTTTGTGTCCCTGTTACACCATTGCAAGTGGGACCCCGGAAACCCCCAATGAGCACAATGTAGGTGAACATGGGACATTCAGCCCTCACAAAAGAGCCATAATAGCACTCTAGACATTGGTTACTCTGGGTGAGGCCAGCCAGTGTTTCTGTCAATTAGCATCGAATGCATTCAAAACAGGCTTATACGTTGGAAAGTTATGATGTCCCCCAGTAACAAACCAAAAAGTCCTTTCTTACACCCCAATATCAGATGCTTCAGATTGGGCAAGCAATTTCTATATGAATGCTACAAATATTTACAGCCATGTTGGTAAAAATAAAGTTATAACCAAATTATATTCAATTGGAAGCTAGTTTAACCCCTGAAGACATAGTTCACTATTCAATGTTAATAAAGGCAATAAAGTATATTTGCTTAGTTAAGGGTTCCTTTAATGCTTTTATAAATAACACTATAAAATAATTGCACTATATTACAATTTCAAAAGTAATTTACAAGCTATGCAAAAATAAGCATGAATATCCATCAAAGCTGAACAAAACGGAATCATTGGTACTAAGTGAATTATATGCACAAACTTGCATGCGAGATCCATAAAACACATATTTAAAAGCAATATACGGACCTGTACAGAGCAAATCACTGTTTGTATAAGTATCCATTGTCTGCTTTCAACTCCTCGGGGACTTGCTAACTTGAACCTTGCTGAACATGCTCAGCAAGGGGTTAAATGTGAGAAAATCCTTGTAGCTCCTACTACCGAAACATACTGAGCAGAGGTGCTTAGGAACTAATCTTATTATAATGTTTCTATTCTTGCATCCCATCCACCTTAAGACAAACCTCTGATGGAGCTGAAACTAAATCTGCACTAAAGTTCTATTCGATTCTATTTTCTTACTACATAGACATTCACATTAAAACCATAAAAAAAATAAAAAAAAAATATATATATACACACACATACATACATACTTTGGCAATAAATTTTTTATTTTTTTTTGAAGTTGGTCTGTATAAAATAAGACATCTTTATTATAAGACAATATGCATATGCAGCCTAAGGCCAAAAAGAGGTTTAAGACAATTCCCACCAACAGTAAGGTAGCATATCACACCATGTACCATACATCACTCAATTTATGTCTTCTCATAATTATTATACCTAACCTCAGTGCTCAGAAAATCCCAGTGTTGACCTTGGGTACTGGAGATTGAAAGGTAAACTACTCAACAATTAAGGGTTTTGTTTCACTGGTGAAATTGCCAGTATTTGTGGCCCTTCCACTTTAATCCGAGTAATGCGATAGAAAGAGGGGAGATAAAATTTAGAGTCTTCACCAAATCAGCTGACCAACTGGTGGGAGGAGGAGGTTAGGCCTAAAATGCAAAATAAGAAGTAAATATATACTGCATTATTACCTTATTAAATACAGTGCTACTAAATGTTGTGTGTTCGAATGTAAATAAGCCTGTGTATGTTTTCTTTCAACGTCTAACACTGCAGAACAATGAACCTCGTAGGTTTGGAGGCTAAGTGATTGGGAGGACCAGATACTATATCCTTAGGAATAAAACCTGCATAGAGAAGTTAATATGTAAAGAATAGGATTGTAACTCAGCACAATTGGCTCTCACATAAAAAACGGAGGGTTTTCAGCACAAACCTGGGGGTGGGGTAGGTTTACTAGGAATACAATCATTACTATCCAGGTTCTAGAATATGGTTAAGAAAATGAAGAGTAAAGAGATATATGAAAGATGGTATCACATATCTTTTATTTACCAGTAGCCAAATTATATCACTGCAGTCCACAGCAATCACCTGGTATTTGTGAAGTAATTGTGTAATATTGGAGCCCCATCCACTCCCTTGTGTTGTATTGGTTTGTCTATGCTGTACAGTTTATTTTATAAGATTGTACTGCACTGTGGAATATGTTGTCGCTTTATTTTTTTATTAATAAGATTTTTATTGGTCACGGTGTTTTTAGTAAAACAAGAACGGAGTAAACAGAAGTACACAGTGTGGCGGAACAGACCTCGTCACGTGTTCTTGGAGAGGGCTGCTTGCCCGCCTCCTACCTTCTGACTATGGCCCTGGCATATATGGCATTTGAAAACACTAAATGTAAAGTGGATACAGTGAACAAAAGTGAAAACACTATTTGTGCCCTGTGACAAAACTGGAGATTGTGCACAGATATGACTATTGTCCATATTTTTTATGATTCCCTTCATTTGTTGCACTGTTCCCCATGTGTTTCATATGTTGGTTCCGCTGGATAGACTACCAGACAAACTGTGGAGTTACTGGGTGGCCACCATTTCATATATCATATTTCTGATGTAATGAAGGGGAGTGTTAGCTGCGTTGTAATGTGTTGATTGGTTGTTCTTCAAAACTCTGTGGGCAGTACTATGTTTGTAGAATGTGAATAAAAGGGGCTGTATGTGCCAGTACAGTTAGTTCTTCTTTACCCTTCGAAATGTAGCCTCGTCTCGTTATTGGAGGGAACTGCTATATCACACTGGGGATTGCTATGCTCTGCATAATCCCTTGAGCTTTAATCACTTAGCTCTTTTAAGAGCTTGTTCCTGATACACTCTCCTGGAGGAGAGGTCTTCCCTACACAGTCCTGGAGGACAGAAGCCGATCCAGGGTGGACAGAAGATGGCGAGACGCCAGTTAAGCTACGGCGGTTGTGGAGTCTGCGGTGGTTGTGGTGTCCAGTGCAGTGCTTGAGGTCCTCGGCGCAGGCTAGGAAGCGTCCATCAACGGAAGGCACTCGGTTGGAGTCCGGGGAGTTCTGTTACACACAGTTAAACCGTTTCCCCCCCCCCAATAAATGACATATAAAAGCTGACAGCCACACAGGTGTTGACGCTTTATATAGTAGTAACTAATTATGATGAAAAAATACAAAATGTTTTGATAATCCCACTGTTATTGTATAATATAATATGCTACAATGAACTTGTGAAGGTGTTTTACAGTTGTGTCTGGTTAAGAGACCCATATAGTTCCTCACTATGAGCTCACACTACCAGTTTGATGGACCAGTACTCCAAGAACCAGACTGATTACAACAGAAAACAAAAACAAAGTACAGTTTTTATTCAGAGGAAAGCATAGTTATACACTTCTAGTTAAAGCAGCTCTGTCACTTTGCAGGTTTTGCTTTTAAATTAATCCTTTTTTTTTTTTTTCTCCTTGTCACTTTGGTTTTATTTTTCTGAAATTCATCTTAGTTGTCATGTATGCATAAGACAACGTAGGGACTACTTTTTCTCAGGGGAATGTGATCTTTGGCAAATGTTTGCAATGGACGGAGCCCAAGCAAAGTTCCATTTCAGTTGCTAAGCTATTTTACCCACAATCCATCAGTCAAAAGAACCACATAGCAAGGCAGAACAAAATGGAGGTGGGCAGGACAAAATGGAGGCTGCCAGGTATTGAGATCCGGCACAAGAAAGAAAAGACTATAAATATAAATTAAGGCAAGTGGCAATGAGAGGAGTGTAATTTTTATAATACTGGATGCATAAGGAAAGGGAAAAGAAAAAAAAAAAATAATTAAATAACAGTACTGCTTTAACTGGAAAATAACAGTAATATTTTATTTTTATTTTTTTTTAACAGGATTATTCACGAGAGTGAGAATTCAAAGTGAATTTGAAATATGGAAAAAGGTATCCAAGTCAAATAGGTTTCTAGTTCAGCTACTTTTTCCCAAAATTTTAAATTTACTTTGAATTCACTTTGTATTCTCGCTAGTGACGCTCAAGGTTTTAAGTGCTGTAATAATTGCTCAGTTTCTGTCTGTTGCATTGTTTATGCAATGTCAGCCTCCTCAATGAACCAGTTAGTGGTACACTGTAATGTAGAACAGACCAGGAGAAAGGGAGCTGTCCAGTGCTGAAATCCTATTCACAAGTTTCTGAAAAATAGAATTTCACTGCAAAACAAAAATAGCAAGCATGTATCATGTATCTAAACACACTATGATCTAGGCAAAACAGAGACTTCACATATTTTAAGAGACTAATGACTGCTTCAAACATGCCTCCAAACTGCCCTGTTTGGTGTACAATGATGTTGTCGTCTTATTGGTGCAATTACTACAAAAACTGCACTCTCATATTAATGCTAAACGAAGCATTTAAGTTAATTTGGGAAAGTGGTTCATGCTAATTAGGTTATACTCATTTATGAATTTTACTTTAAATCCTTCCACCAATTGCTGAACAGTCTGCAACAGTGCAATTGATGTGGGAATGCATCAGCCTTTAGTGTCATAAAAAACGATTTGGAATCCCAAGTAACTCCATCGACGATTTCAAACATATTTATTAAAATATTGGGCACGAGCTGTGACTATGTACTGAATTCATAATTGTGAAAACTTCAATAAAATACAATTGGTAAAAAAAAATATTGGGCACGATCCTGCATCCGATGAGGAACATTAAAAGGACCACTATAGGCACGTAGACCACTTCAGCTTAATGAAGTGGTCTGGTTGCCAGGTCCATCTAGGGTTACCCGGCCTGCTGTAAACATAGCAGTTTCAGAGAAACTGCTATGTTTACTTATGGGTTAATTCAACCTCTAGTGGCTGTCCCATTGACAGCCGCTAGAGGTGCTTCCGAGCTTAACACTGTGATTTTCACAGTGAGAAGACGACAGCGTCCACAGGAAAGCATTGAGAAATGCTTTCCTATGGACTGACTGAATGCGCACGCGGCTCTTGCTGCGCATACGCATTCAGCCGATGACGTCGGAAGGAGGAGGAGAGTCCCCAGCGCCGAGGGAGCTCGGCGCTGGAGAAAGGTAAGTGTTTAACCCTTTCCTCCCCCTAGAGCCCGGCGGGAGTGGGACCCTGAGGGTGAGGGCACCCTCAGGGCACAATAGTGCCAGGAAAACAAGTTTTCCTGGCACTATAGTGGTCCTTTAAACATTGTGGAATTGTGATCTTATTAGGTATAATTAGCTTTTGGCTTTCCATTCCATACTATGAAAATATATATACTTGGAGTGCCAGACTTCTGAAAAATATAAATGTATTTCCGAAACAAAAATGAGCACATATGTATTTAAAATTTAATGTGATATAGGCAAAGTAGAGAACTAAAGAATTTTAAAGGGGCACTATAGTCACCAGAACCACTTAATGTAGTAGTTCTGGTGTCTACAGCATGTCCCCGCAATCTTAGTACTGTAAATGCTGCCTTTTCAGAGAAAGGGCAATGTTTACATTGCTGGCTAGTAATGCCTCTTGTGCCATTCTCTCAGCTGACCACTAGTGATACTTCCTATCTTCCTATGCCTGGAGACGCTGACTGCTCCCCACAAATGCAGATTGGCGCAGCGCTGCAATTTTTGCTGTGCATGCACAATAGCCTACAATTGTTTTCCTATGGTACCAAGAGCGAGGATTTTAGCCATGGAAGTGGAGCCAGGATGGGCCAGCCACGGCGAGACCAGCATGGTGGAGGAGAAAAACTAAGTAAATATCCCTCTAAACTGCCCTGTTTAATATAAGATGATGATGCAGTGTTTTTGGTGCGATCTCTTATTGCTAAACTAAACATCAATGTCAATCTTGGAACAGGGGTTTATGCTAACTGGGTAACAATTATTAACTAAATCTACATAAAGTCCTTCCACCTATGGCTGGGAATGCTGCAGTGCAATTGATGTAAGAATGAACATCCCATCAGCCCTCAGTCTCATAAAACCCGCTTTGGAATTCCAAGTAACAAAACAACAATCTCAGAATTTCAACACATGTCTTAAAATATTGGGCATGATCCAGCATCAAATGAGGAACATTAAAATAATATAAAATAACGGGTAATTGTGATCCAGTTATGTACAATTAGGTATAATTAGCTTTTGGTTTTCCACTACTAAACGTGAAGTGCCAGATGTGGGAAGATACGACAACTGAAAAAAAAAAAAAAGAGTTAAAGTGAGCCAGTGGGCAAAAAACAGAACTCTGAATCATTTAATATGCAGCTTAAAACAACACCTGGAATCCCCAGACAGGCTGGGTACAGTACACCATAACCATTTGTGTACACGGTGAAAATATACTAAAATATTCCAAGTGCTGCTAGAACTATTTTGCAATCAGGGAAATGTAAATGTATCCCAATTACCCTTTCAAATATTTATATTAAATTTATGGTAATCATAAAATTCAATTTTTCAGCACCAGAAGTCATGCACATACTGCATTCAGTACAAACACAGTATTTTTGGGGATGCATCAGTCGTTTTGTACACAGTGCAGGATACATTAAAATGATGAACTGCCGGTCAGGATAAGTTCATCTGTCAGGGAATGTTTTGCTTAACACTTGACTAAATTAATTGTTAATAGTAATATGTGAAACAAGAAAAAAAAAAACAGAGGATTGGTGGACCATAAGATAGTTAATTTAAAGGGATACTTCAGACCCCTAAAACACTTAAGTTTGCTGAATAGTGTAAATAGTGTGTCCTCTTCTTTTTCCATTTTACAAAAAGTACAGATTTGAATAGAAATTGGCACACAATTGGTCCTGTTACTTCCTGGTTTGTTTAGCTAAGTGGAGCTAAATTTAAAGGACCACTATAGTGCCAGGAAAACAAACATACTCGTTTTCCTGGCACTATAGTGCCCTGAGGGTGCCCCCACCCTCAGGGACCCCCTCCCGCCCGGCTCTGGAAAGGGGAAAAAGGGGTTAAACTTACCTTTTTCCAGCGCTGGGCGGAGAGCTCTCTGCCTCCTCTCCTCCTCCGATCCGCCCCATCGGCTGAATGCGCACGCGCGGCAAGAGCTGCGCGCGCATTCAGCCGGTCACATAGGAAAGCATTCTCAATGCTTTCCTATGGACGCTGGTGTGCTCTCACTGTGAAAATCACAGTGAGAAGCACGCAAGCGCCTCTAGTGGCTGTCAATGAGACAGCCACTAGAGGAAATAGGGGAAGGCTTAACCCATTGATAAACATAGCAGTTTCTCTGAAACTACTATGTTTATGAAAAAATGGGTTAACCCTAGAAGGACCTGGCACCCAGAACACTTCATTAAGCTGAAGTGGTCTGGGTGCCTAGAGTGGTCCTTTAAGAGGCAGCAATTGCACAGAGCACCTGTCTTGCAAAAACCTCTCAGTGAGTAGCATTGGGAAGTCTGTGATTGGACAGCCACAGAAAGTCTGGGCGGGGTTAGTAGGGGAGGCCTTGTAAAGCTGCAGGCAAGAGATCTGCAGGTTTTGCCAGCTGTTTTTATATTTACCCCAATGAAAAAAAAAAAAACATAATTAAATGCATACATGCTTTTATTGGAGACATCTACTAAACAGTGAATTTTTATTTGAGCAGTGAAGTGTCCCTTCAACACTGACTCTCTCTCTACCACTGTTACAACATGTGGTGTGGCATGTTCTCTTTCCTTTCTTTACTACATTCACATATTTCTTTGCCCCAGGCTGCATAACAGGAGCAATCTTCTGTCTGCTAGTATGAAGTGCAGGAGAGATGTGGACGAATGAATCCTGAGAAGGGAGGATTCAGAATTTGGGCTTAGCAAGAGAGAAGTTAAGACCTGAGGGGCTTGTAATCCAGGTACAGGTAGATTGTGTTGAGACCTAGCAGACTGATACTGGCAGGGCTGGCCTGTCTATCAGATGTAAAGGCTCTGGGGGTGCATGATTGGCAATGTCACATTGACTATGTGCTAAAAATAACATACCAAGGAAGAAAATGGAGAGAACAAGACAAAAAGCTTAATAATCAGCTAGAATCAGACACTAAGGAATAAAAAAAAAAAAGGGTCCGGTTTAATGGTAGGAAAATACAGGAGGTGAATGTGAAGGTTTCCTTTTGAATAAAATATAACAACTTTCACTGCTCTTATGTCTCATCTGAAAGTTGTCACAACATAAAACTGCATTTTAGATTACAGAGTCTGGACTCCTCAGGTCGTATGTAAGAGCACAATGCAAGTGTCAGGGAGATGGAGAAGGCAGTCAAGGAAAATGGAAACTATAGTTCTGCATTAACCTCATGTGGACCATCCTGTCAAAACAATCTGATCTTTAATTATTCTGTTTTTGGGGAAAGGCTGGCAAGACGGGCCAACAGCACCCTCAGGCCCCTGGCATGCAGTGCTTGTAGGCAGCAGCTCCATATAACTGCCATAAAAGTCCTGATGAAAGTCTGTGGTTAACAGACTGAAACGTCGATCTGTTTTTTGGATACTGATTAAAAGTTAAGTTTTATATTTTTTTGATTGAATAAGTCCTGGGAGTGCTATCTTGTTTTATGTTACTGCCATAAAAGTAGTATGGGTAGTTTTGGCCTGCGTCCTGGTGGAGTACTGCAAGAGTGAGGCCTTAGGAAGGAATTCTACAGTGCCTTGACTAGTCCAGCACTATATGGTTTTGTGCTTGGACTAGTCTTACACAATCATGTTGCTCTCTGGTTCAGGACTGGCCCACTGGGATAATTAAAAGGGCTGATAAGGCTGTCAGTCTATGATGTGCACGTACAGAGATGTTGGAAGTGAATGCATGTTGAGACCATGCTCAAGATATTTATAACATGCACGGATCATCAGGACTATAAACTCAGGGACCTGTGAGTTTTATGTGGGTATAAAACTTTTTTTTTTTTTTTTTTTAATATGTGCATGCCACCGCAACCCACCCTTCAGGGACAAACAGTTGCCTTACCTCCTTTATTTATTCCACAATGGAATGATTGTGACTTAACGAGACCATATAGAAGGATATCCAAATATTCTAAATGAGCAAGACATGGCATTCTGGAATACACAGAGTCACTCACTCAACAGCCAGCTGGTGGCATCTGACCAAGCAATTTTAAAATGTAGGCCAAATTACTAAATATAACAAAAGGAACCGGACTGTGATGGAGATAAAGAATATCCTTATGAAGTTGAAATCCTTAGAAATTTTGTAGAGGACATTTTTCTTTAAAGAAGGCCATCATCTATGTAACACCTTTGCAACCAAATCATTTTAATTATAATTTTATTCACTGTAACTCTGCACAAAAAATTAAACTTTAGCACCAAAACGTTATCTCTGCACCTACACCACATCCATCAGTTGCATTGTGGGATGTCTGGGAGATCTTCTGATGCATGTGTGATATAAAATACCCATTGGCACCTGGTGTAAATGGGATGGCATATAAGCAGACTTGTTGGCAGGCCTTTGAGTTTCAGGAGAACTTGATGTGCTTAAAAGGGGGCTGCTAATCAACCTAAAAGCAACAACTCACTATAGTGTCCCCTGATTTTATATCAAATAGTTTATGAAATGGGCTAACCTGCCCCCAATATCCTGAGATAATTAATATCCCCCAGGCGGGTGAAAATGGCATTGAGAATGTAGAAGTATTAACTACAGATTATCAATATGGCCACAATGTGGGGGTCTCTACACAATAGGTAAAGTCCCGGTTTATATCAAAAACATTCCTTAATAGTTTTATATTCAATCCGAGGATGGCGCCAGGGCACTGCAAGTAACCTAACCACTATAGTAAGCTGTAGCAGTAATGTTGCTTAGAGGGTAGAGTCCCTACGTTTATTTTAAAGTTATCTTCTTACAACACAAGCAGAAGTAATAAACCATTTCGTATCTAAAAACTGAGAAGGGACAAACAGTTTTACAGGGGATGTCAGTTGCCCTAAGATATCAATATCTTGCTAAAAATCACATTCCTGGGCATGGAAATCTGAAGATAGACCCAAAAACTATAAGGCATCGAAGAGATCTAAAATTTAAAATAGTAATACTACAGTCAGTTAAAATCTAATCTGAATGTTTCTAACACATCGTTTTTTTAAATTTTGTTTTCTTTTAATAATGCCAAGCACAATACTCTGAAATACAATGCTAAATGTTCAATGACATCTTCATCCAAGAAATGCTAAAACGGTCAGGATTACCGCTTTCGAGGACATTGTTGAATAGATCGGATATAAATTATGCATCGCACAGCTGGCACGGGGAAAGCTTTTGAAAGTACAGTCTTCTTTAAGCACATCAGTTCCCATTTAAGGAGGTGTCCTAAATTAAGACTTCTGAAAGGCTCCCATGATCAGCTATTCAACAATACAACATTTTGTTTTCTCTCACTAGAACTCAGGTAAATGTGAGAGAAAAACAGTTATCGATGGAACGCCTGTGCCCTGGTCAGTAGATCGCAAAATATTGAAATTTCTTAAACAATCGGCCAAAGAGATTCAAGTCCCTGATATGTATGTAACAGTGATTTACAGGGGCATAATTGGAGACCATAGGGCCCTGGTGCAAGAATTGAAGGTTCCCCAAACTTTGGCAGGCTCCAAGGATTGATACTTTGTCAGCATTATGGGAGATGTAGTCCACAACGTCTGGAGTGTAGAAGGATTCCTACCACTGCCCTAGACAAAAAAAATCTAGTTTATATATTTCCCCGACATCTCTCTTCTCAGCTCAGAAATATTTTGAATATCTATTGTTCTTCAGTGTCTTTCCATCTGTCTCATGCTGAATGTATTTCTGTCCCCAACATTGACGGTTTTCCTACCAGTCTCTCTCCTCTCTGTTTACCCACTAACTGTCCCTCTGCCTCTCCACCGGTCAATGTGTGTGTCGAATACTGCATGTGAGGGTTGTGTGTGGGGGCAAATACTGTTTGTGTTATTTTGGGGGATTGGCTGTGTGTAGAAGGGAGGCTGTATGTGTTGAGTATGTGATTGCAGGTTGCACGGGGAAGAGGATGAAAATGTTGTGCCTATGTGGGGAACGTGTGTGTGGATTGGGTAACTGTTGTGAGGGCAAAAAGGGGTTATAATGCCTGACAGTGTGATGGGGATAGAACAGGATTCTAGGTGCTGGTACAGATCACAGCGCTCCATCTGATCCGTTGCTCAGTGAATGACTCAGCGCTGGCATCAATCAATTTAGAATCGCCAGAACCTTAAACGGGAACTCTCTCACTCTAGTGAGGGAGTGCAGGGTCTGTCAGAGAGATCTTTTGATCTCGTTGCAAGCCAGTTCAGACATGGTGCCCCTCTGAAATAGAACTCTGACACGGTTATTCATGAAAGTGAAATTCAAAGTGAATTTCAAATACAAGGTAAAACTTGCCGATCTGGAAACATTCCATAAGTCAGCTGTGCTTCCAGTTCGGATTTAAAATTAACTTTGGATTTTCTATGAATTCTCACTTTAGTGTATAACCCTTGAAGTGAATGTTTGATTCTTTGTATGTCAATGTCAGCTCGAGGCCCCCCTTTACTGATAGAACTCCAGACCAGTGATGGCTAACCATGACACCATAAATTGTTTCTGGACTACATTTCCCATGATGCTGAGCTAGTTTTTAGAGTCTAAAAGCTAGCTGAGCATCATAGGGAAATGTAGTCCAGAAACAATTTATGGTGTCACGGTTAGCCATCACTGGCCCAGACCATTGCCACCCTTGTAGTTCTACCACTGATGTATCACTTGTAGAAACATCTTGCATACAATAATGTATTCACTATACAATGAACTGAAAACCGCATTTAAAATTTTAGGCCAAAATAGCAAATTTAGAAAAATCCAACTTAACTCTAATTAAAGCATGGATATTTTATCCCTAATTGTTCTATCCACCATAATTTGCTGGCTTTAGTTGGGCTATTTAGGCCCAAATTCTAAATGGATCATTTTGTAAACAACGGAGAATGTAACTCATGTCAAAACATCCGAATGGAAAGCAATCTCAAAATTAGTTCTGATTGTAGATTGGATCTATTCACATACAATTTGTAATTCTATGGTGAACATCCACCAATTAACGTTTTAGTGATTAACCCTGACACAGCCATATGGAGGTTTATTTTCCATTTACTGCATCATAGTGAACGGAAATTCAAATTCCAAAATAAAGGCTAAAATATCCAGTTTGTGTAATTGGTCTGTTCTGTGTTTTTGGTTTTATTTGTATGCAAACACTTGTTAAATAGAGAATTTATAGGATCACTATAGGTTCAGGAGCACAAACATGTATTCCTGACCCTATAGTGCTAAACCCACCATTTAGGTGGCTTGCACCCCCCTCAGCCTCCTCAGATTGGTTAAAACTCTCCTTCTTTCCAGCTGTACACGGGTCTGCCAGTGCTGGCCCCGCCCCCTTGGTGACATCAAAATTGCAGATTTTTAGCCAATGCAAAGCATTGAATTGGCTAAAATCTGCAAGGGGGAGGAACCAAATGCAATTTTGCCCAATCAGGACCTCCTCATAGAGATGCATTGAATCAATGCATCTCTATGAGGAAAATTCAGCGTCCCCATGCAGGGCTGCTTACTGTACAGCACTGAGCCAGGAAGCACATCCAGTGTCCATCTGGGGAGTGGCCACTTGGAGGTGTCCCTAGGGGCAATGTAAACACTGCCTTTTTTTCTGAAAAGGCAGAGTTTACATGAAAATGCCTAAAGGGAACTATTAAGCTGTAGTTGTTCTGGTGACTATAGTGTCAAAAAAAAAAAAAAAAAAAAGCAATTCTTCCCAATTATCTAGCATAGCTCTCTATGCATAAATAGCAAAAATCTATTCTATTTTGCATTCCTTGAATTGGGGAATGGCAACATTTAGGATAAAATATGCTGTTATTGTGAGATTGTTGGAATTCAATTCACTACAATTCTGACATCAGTAAATAAACCCATAGTACAGGATGGACACACAGAGTGCATTTCTCTTTTACTGAATGTCCAATGGGAAGAAGCAAAAATTATGAAGGGCTCTCTGTTCTGCCATACAGATTATAGGGTTATGACATAACACAGGAAGCAGTGTTACATCTCCTCCAGTGGCCTGGGGGATAATTGCATCTGAATCATTACAATTCCTTCATGTTACTTTAAATATACTACACTATATCAACCAAAAACAAGTTTAAATCAGTTTATATCACAAGCATGTTTATAAGAGACATTAAATGGAAATTAGCCTATGTAGCGAAATTACTACACTTAAAACAAAACTGATTCTGTTTTGAAAGAAAAATACTTAATTTAACAAAAAGCACTCAGTAAGTTTAAATATTTAATCAAAGTTCACTTTTGCAAATCTAATATTCTCAAGTGTTTTTTTCCCCCTTTAAACCACCATTGCTGCAATATTTATCGCCAATCTAGAAACCGAATAAAATAAATAAATAAATAAATAAGTTCCCAGGTAAATATATTGCTTTTTTCCTCCAGTTTGTAAAATATCTGAAAAATCATTTTAGGTTTACAATCAAAATAAATCACAACTCGCTCATGCTGTTTGATTTCAGATAGCTGTACACACATACCATTTAGAGTATTTTTTTTAAGAAGCCGTGCCGATGTGAACATTTGCTAAAACATAATTAAGAGTTGCAAATTTAGTCCTATATATGTCAATTTTACAACGCAAACCGCTGACGCTTAAAGCAGTGGGGAAAAAAAAATCCATTGAAATCAATGTAACGCTTTCTGTTGATTGGTACATATTTAGCAATTTCATGCCAGAATAGCCCCAGCTTTACACTAACAAATCATCTAAAAATCTAATTCCGAACAGCAAAAAATAATTTTCAAGGTTTTACCTTGCCCACTGGAACGTTTTTTGACTCGCAAAAAGCCCAAACACACAGAAAATTGGACCATGCTGTCATGTAGATCAGACCTCTGAAACACAAACCCATTTTCCTGCAATCACCACTTCCTGAGACAGCTGGTGTTAGCCATCAAAAAAGTTAAAATGGTTTAAAGAGACAGTTCTAGGTGAATTTTTTTTTCCTGTTTTGTTTCAGACTAACCTGTTAGTCATGTTTGAAGAACTTCATAAAAGTGGGACAGGCACTGTATTTTATTTTATTTTGTTAACAAGTGCACAACAGCATAAAACGTGTTTGGGATAGTAGACTATTGTTGTAGAAAGCTAAATGCTTTTATCATCGTTATAGCACTTTTCCTTTTGATAAAAGCCTGAAAGTCACTCAGAAAGTGATTGAAAGATATTCTGCATCAGTCTGAGTTCATGGAGTGATATTTTTATGAACTGGAAAGTGTAGCGATGGGCTAGAAGAAAAATAAAACGCAAAAAAATAAAATTTTCGGCTCCGTTGTGGGAAAGCTACCTCAGTTTTAATGGGGACAGTTTGTACATAATTGCAGTAACATATATGGCAATCCGCTGAAAGCAACACTGTAGGTACTATAACAACCTCATTATTATTCTTGAAGTTGTTATAGTACGTATAGTAGTTCCCACCTTCTGAATGGCTTTACAGTAGTATAGATATAGTAGTTAGAATGCTTTTAGCTTCCAAGCTCTCTGGATACTTTATGATATTTTATGGCTCTCGTACCCAGGAGTGCCGTGACTTTAAGCAGGGATGCGCAGTGCTGCCATGGTCTGTCATAGAGAATCATTGCATGCAGCAGTTAATTTTATACAGACGTTACAGCTATACATACTCTCTAGCCTTATCTGACAGAATGTACAAGTGAATGTGTCCTAATGTAATTAAGCAACTTTATCTTCGACTTACAAAACCAAATAACACTCTTAGCACTAAAAACGCTTTGTCTGAACCACTTGCTTTTTACTTTACCATATGCAACAAAAATATGAATTTTGGACCAGAGTTTCTCTAACATTTCCATTATTATTCAATTAACTATCAGACAGTGGAGGTAAATATTGCATCATTCAGGTGTACAATCCTTTGGTTGTTATGGTAATATACACCCATTTTAAAACTGCACAAGTATTTAAAATACTCGGGAAATTCGTTGTTTTTTTTTTCCCTAAAGGCATCATGCAAGTCTGAGGCATTGGCCTAAGACAGGCTTCTCCAAACTCCGGCCCTCCAGATGTTGCTGAACTACAACTACCATGGTTCTATGAATGAAATAGACTGAGGGCCGGAGTTTGCGGAAGCCTGGTCTAAGAGTTCATCTATCAGACGAATCCGGTTTCTTTTTGTTGTAATCCAAGAAAACAAAGTAGCAAATATTTTGTAGTTTAGAAAGGAAATATCATATTTTTTCTGGTTTACTTTACTATCTCTCTATCGCCATAACATATTATTGACACCTCAATTACTATAGAAGAAGTAGATGTATCTGTGTTTATTCTTTTAGAAAATATGCCCCCACATACAGTTACCATAGTACCATGTTTCTATAGGACCTTAGGACCCTGTGATTCATTTTCAGGCGGTGGGTCTGTCGATGAAAAGTGCTCCTGGCATTAGACCGCAATGTGTTTATTTATTGTAGGAGTGAAATCAATTAATTAAACATGGCATGGGTTGTAAAAGAACTGCAAATAATTAATTACTTGCAGTCATCCAGCAGAAACTGACAACCCGGCTGAGTGAAGCATTTAAAAATTTTTTTACACCACCGACCTATGAAACTGTACATGAATACCTGGAGATAGAATAGGCTGGCTAGTTAGGCCGTCATTATATATCCAAGGTTGTGGGGTCCACCTCTGGTGTGCAGTCATGGGCAAGAGATAAGAAGAACCAATCATGTTGCGCATGCACTATTTTAATTGTTAAAGGGTTACTCCAATGACCATGACCACTTCAGTGTTTTGAAGTGGTCATGGTGGTAGGAGTCAGTATGTGCAGTGTTTCCTATTGAAACACTGCGCATAAAGAGATATATATAATTGTGTGCTAGGGGGTAGTTGCACCCCCAGCACATGTGACTTTGGCACCCCAGAACTCGACAGTCTAATGCCAATTCTGTGCATAAGAAAAGTCTGTCATCAGCGCATGCTGCACTCTGCTGACAGACGTTAAAATCTTCCCCTTGTAAGCAAGCCTCCCTGTGGACATGTCCTCTCACCACCCTCAATTGTAGGCTTTTAAAAAATATACATATATAGCATACCTCACTTTCTCCACCTCCCTCCTATGCAGGCCCGGAGCACTCGCATAAGCTCTGAGCCACAAATCACAGGCTTGTCTATAAGCCCCAGTGACGTGAGGATGGGACATGGAATTCAGGTAAGTGAAAAAAATATTTTTTCAGACTTTGTTGCAATCGGAGCTGGGAGCCCATTACACAGAGGAGGTCCCCCCACTCCAAAGGGTTAAAGTAACCCTTTAATTTATGAGGACGGCCCAGGGAGGCCATTCCTTAATCAATAATGCCTGGAAGTGGTTGAATTTCCTGTGTTTCTTATGTGGGGTCTTCTGTCGAACTGAAAAATAACGTTTACAAAAAAGGACCATTAGATCCAGAACCCTTGCAATTAGGACCATTAGATCCAGAACCCTTGCAATTAACTATCAGACCCTGAACCCTTAGAGAGCCCCTAGGTATATCTGCTACTGCCTTTTGTTTAGGATTCATCGAGAGCATGTTAAGGTCATCTATGTGCACGTTTGATCTGGTATTCAGCATTTTTGCAAGGCCACTTAAATCTAAAACATATAATATATCAGCCTTTGCTTTTTTTTTTTGTTAAACCATTTTCATCCCATTTTATTTTAGGCAAATACAACCTGCTAAACTCACAAAGTGATAAATGAATATAAAAAAAAAACAGTAAAAAAGAAGATTTTTAATATTTTTTAAATGGAAACCGATAAAGGTGCCGGTATATTAAAATGATGGCATAGATTTTCTCATATCTATGATGCCCTTTTAATAACTAAAATGTATTTTGACTCTGTCTTGAAATGCTAAACTGACATCTGCCACATTTAGGTTGGATTATGCATTCCAGGCTTTCAAATTTGTTAATTTATATGATGTAATTGCCAAGATTATGTTAATTCTTACAATAAAACGAGTTATTAAATCAAGCTTTTTTATCAGGAAGACAATGTTGGCTCATCTTTTAATACACTTACTAGATCTTGCCTTTCGTCGATTTTATTGTATATAGAAACAGCTGGTCTAGGAGTAGATCTGTTTGCCAACATTTGCACGTGAGGTTGAACCATTCATGATTTTCTTTATATTAAATAGAATTTTTTTTCTTTCCATTAAAAAAAGTATTTGATTTAGATAATAGGCAGCCAGGCGCTGCAGCAGACCCAGAATATAAACTCTTGCATGTTCAGTCAGTCTCATGATGAACTGCCAGAGACAGGTTAGAGAAAAAGTGAATTGGGGGACAATCAGAACATGCATTTTTCAGGAATGGTGCTGCCTAGTGACCAAAATGTATACATAACACTAATTAAGGAACAGCGCATAGTCTTACATTTTATAAGGTCAAATAAAATCATTCATCTCAACAAACAAATATCGGGATTCAGTTCACCATATGGCCATATTGGGTTAAGCCCCAAGTTAGATACTTACTATGTGAGTGCTTACTAAATTAGATTACTTTTCAAATATATCTAAACGCTGAAAAATGACATCTTTACTCTGCAGCAATGCCTAAAAAGTGTTGCTAGAACTACTAAAAAGGGATTTGTTCATGGAACATAGTATCAGCAAGAACTGAGACATTCAGGTATCATGAAATTAATGTCTATGTCTCGCCATTGAGAGGTATGACACCTTGATGAGGTCTGCTAAGGGTAAAGGGAATTAGGGTGACTGCTCCCCAAGTTGACACTTAGTCTTATATACCTTCCAGGCAGTGTAATCCATACACAAGGAGGTTGCCCCCTTGCAGAACAAAAGGTGAACAGGAGAAAATTATTACAAAAAGCATTGGACTGTGTTGGGAGGTTAACAGTAAAACAAATATCCCCACTGTCACAAATTTGGATGAAATCACAGATTGATTTAACTGAATGGCAGACACAAGCTTAAAAATGTGCCAATAAACTTATAGATGCTTGTATTTTTTTGTTTTTTTGTTTTATTGCATAGTTGTTACATCCAATTTTCCCTAATATAAGAAGGTAATAACCTCTTGCTTAGGTGTCACTTTAAATTGAAAACTATGTATTGAATCTTTGCCTTTTAAAAAAAGTTAATTACAAGACAGGAATGTCTTCTGTCTAAATACTAGCCTATTGGAAACAATTGGTTTTCAGTTGAGAAATTATATTTCTATCAATTTTGTAAATAATTTGTTAAAGGAACACTCCAAGCACCATAACTACTTCAACTACTACCTTTACCAACACCAGAGAGCTGGATATTTGTAAGCAGGAACGTCCACAAGCTCCCGTGAGCTAAGCCCTGCAATGGGGAGCTTAGGGTCATTGGTTGAGAGCAATGAAGTGGCACTCAGAAGAGCTAACATTACTAGTGGAGTTAATGTTGTGCCCTGTTGTCTCATGTAATAATCAGAACTGTTAGTGTGTCTCTGAATTCTCAAAATTTATACTGTACATAAGCAGCACAATCTCTTTAACTCCTTAAGGACACACGACATGTGTGACATGTCATGATTCCCTTTTATTCCAGAAGTTTGGTCCTTAAGGGGTTAATATACATCAGTTCCATGACACGTTCCTTCCACTGCACAGTATCATGAGCCTTTTGTCATAATCACGTGTGATGTCACAATCTTGTGTGATGTCATTTACATCAGTTCTGAGAGCTGACTGTGTTCTCGGTGAGTTGAAGGAAGCAGGCGAAGGATGAAGAGACAAGCAATGATTGTGAGTCTGACAATGCTAACATTTTTAATAAGGGCGCAAAAGAAAAGAGAAAGAAGTGAAGGTGTGAAGGTGAAAAAGGACAACAATAGAGGAGTAGGGAAAAAAAATAAAAAAAGCTGTACAAAAAGTGTGCAGACTATGAAAACAAAAGCAATTTGCAAAGCAGTGCAGACTGACAAAGTACTGCTTCGCTCATGTGCCCACCAAACCGATAGACCTCGCGTCCGTGCAGCTTCCGTCCAAGTAAATATGAAATTTAGAGAAAACAAGAAAGAAAATGGAGAACCCATGGACGTGGTCGAGCAGGGAAAATATTATTATAAACCACGACCTAAAGACGACGATATGGATACAAGCTAAAACTTAGAGGAGTTTACAGCCTGAGAATATTGTATTTTTTAAAATATTGTCCACCCTTAAATCTTTCCAACCATCACCCCCATTAATATACCTGTGACCGAGCCCAGCGCTACAGCACCAGATACCCTCGAAATAATCTTTACCAGGTTCTGGGCAAAACTGCTGGACTGCACTCGACATGCAGGAACTCAGCAACTGACACTCATGGGAGCACAAGATGGCAGTGCCGGGAAGAGTGGGGAAGCCCTCAAGGGCGCACACATGTCCCCAGCTTCCACTACCAACACAAGCCGCCCAGCTGGGCTGAGAGCCGAAAAAGGTCTCGACCAGAAGGTACCGACCACACAAGCGGAGGGTTACGAAAAACCATTGGGGCCCCACACTACATACAAGCAACACCCACTGCAACATCCCTCACAGGAAGACCCTGGACCACACAGGACTCCAGGACACCCCTCCCCCACACCGCCACGCAGCCCCCCAGCCCCCCAGCCCCCCAGCACGGACTGAGTCCAAAAGCAAGCGGCAACTCCCGTAGGGGCATTGGCTGACCGTCAAGAGTACAGGCTGGAGGGGCGAGCCTGATTTTCCGCAGCACTGGACAGAGCAGGACTTTACTGCCATGCCCTCCCAAAGATGGTATCGACCCAGGAGCAATAATAGGAGGCGAATGGCGCAAGTCCGGACGGACTATCATGTGACGAACCCATACACTGTAATTTTGTTGCTCTATTATGTTGCGTTTTCTCTTGTATACTCTTATTATTTTCATATATAATTTGTCAGAATATATTTACATGCATTTACTCTACCTAGAGCCACTACTAATGGGCGCATCCTGCAATGTGATTGCACTGACACACCTAGCCTGGTCAGAGAGCAGACTTAACCGCCAACTCCTCTGGCCGTCACAACAATGGCACAGGCAACATTCACGTACACAGGCTCAGCACCACTAACGCCAAATTAATGCTCAGTCTATATCACTGTCTAGCCTTCCACCTTGCAGGGGCCACTCAGAGACTTACGCCTGCTGACCTTCCTAAATCAATAGTTGTACATGTGACATATTATATGGCTAACCAGTCACCTAACTTAATCACGACTGGGCACTTAGTGGCACAAGACACAAGCCTTAACCATGCCTTATTTTTCTTGCTTCTCATGTTGCTATACTTCTGAAGTAAAGGCACCATACTTGTCTTATATAATTACTAGAATATGTTACTCTTGTTAAATCTTTTCCTAATTATAAAATTGTGCAAGATTTCTCATATACCTCAATGGCTATACCGCGCTAGAGGATTGCCGTTAGGGTACCTCCTAAGCGACTGATATCTGCATAGGCACTGCAAAAAATAAATAAATAAAAAATATACATGTGACTATGTCCCCTTATGTCTTATTTCCATTTTTCCAAGTAGAAATCTATTTTAAATTAAATAAAGTTTGTTTTTTTAAAGTTAAATAGATCTCTTCAAGGTTATGTTGTTATTTAAGGTATAGTAGAAAGCAGCTACAATAAATGCTGCCATAATAGATCATACCATGCTAGCATTACATTTTCAGTGACCAAGTTGTGATGCTGGTAACAAATGTCATTGGCCTTTAAAAGGTAATTGTGGGGTAACATTTGCAGACCACGACTCTGATCACTAGACAGTGAAGCAGGAGGAAAATTACCTGATAGTAGCTGTGTATACATAAATGAGTGTATGTGGGATAACATATATTTTACATGATTATGGCCTCTTTATAACTTTATTATTTGATAAATATTTTTTTAATATAATAATAAAATATTTAAAGATTACTTTCCAGGACACGCAAAATACTCTGGTGGTGTTTTTTCCACAAACTGTTTGATAGTAGAGGGTTTAATTGAGATGTTTATCTAGTGCCTTCAAATTAGCCACCACAGAGAAAAAAATTGGGACTGGGACTCGACTGTTGCTCTACACCTCAGACGTTTGTGAGGTATCACTAATACAGTGTCCCCGTTTTGTGACCCAGATCCCTCTTTCCTGCTTTTAGAAAAGGTCAGAATTTTGTTGTGTATAACTTTACCACTGCAATAGAATAAATTTCCATGACATAAATCAGTTAGTTATGAAATCAAGCAAACTGCAGTTGAGCAGAACCACCCACTTCCTGTCCACACATCCATACACAACCACTAAAACATGAAAGGTCAAAAAGAATGACTTCATCTATTTCAAACTATAATTTCCATATTGCTTTAAAAGCTGGCTGCCAAAAAAGCGTTAAAGGGGTATCATGGCCACCCCTGCCCTAAAAGTTCTAGAGTTCTCCTCCTTTGCCAATTTAAATGTTTAAAGATATATAAACACAAAAGATAAATCAGATAATTATGCAACTCTGGGGCAAACAACTGCAAATGCCAGGCTTCCTCAAGATTAGTGTAAGAAGGTAGATCCCCAAATGTTGTAGAACGACAACTCCCATGATGCTTTGCATGCCTCTAGAATGCTGTTAGAATGACAATGCATTAAGTTGTAATTTTAAAACATCTGGTGGTCTACCCTTTGGGCAAACCTGATGTAAGACCTTTAAAAGTAAAACACACAGTGTTTTATTCAATTCAGTTTTTAGTGAATAAATCCCTGGAAGTCATAACAAGGAGAGTGCCTACATAATCCCCTGGTAGATATCATATAATGAGCACAAATATTTTCCATTTTAAAAATAATTGGAATAGCACGCAGGTTTTAAATAAAAAAAACTAAACAAAAGGGTGATTTAGAGATTTGCAAGGGTTAGATTTGATGTAATGTACATTATTTTGAAGCTTTTATTCCTCATGCAAGACACCAAGAATCGCTGTAACGCAGATGAACATAAATGCCTCTTTATTTTTCTACTCGATAATTATTTTCCAAGATTTGTGGATTTAGAAATTGGAAACATTAATGCTATTCCTCTGGGTAACAAAAGAGATTAACTATTCGTTGTCATTGTGATTTGCTTTCTTAGCCCTTTATACCATTATTTTCTTATAGCAAATGAGTTTTAGATTATATGTAGGTGAACGTCAATGGATAGTAAATCTGTACGAGATTAATTTTTTATTACAGCACCCGTCTCCCACCCTCCTCGGTACTTGCTATCTAATTTAGGTGAAGTATTAGTGAAACATTTATTCTGGGCCAATAGAGACAATTTTTTCCACTATTATTGATGTCTATTTACGTAAGCCCAATATCGATATACAGTATACAAATACAAGTACCATAAAGAAATTATTGCTTTTGTACTTTTGGTTAAACGCCAACAAATAAGAACACTTATCCCAGGCTACCAAAAATTATTTATTTTGGAAATATAAATATTTTTGCAAATCTTATATTTATGTATACGAGGTTCTAAATGGCCAAGTGAGTAAATTGTTTTAAAGGAAACCTCAAAGCATCTTAATTGAATCTCCTCCATCCATGAGGATGCCTGCAACAAGCTCAACACCCTGACCTTTTTATTAAGCTTATGTTGCAGAGATTTGCAAAACTTGTTACAGCTACATGCACCGCCACTGACGATACAAGTTCTTTTACAACCAACACAAACAACACCAAGGAACCTACGTCCTTTTACCTAAATAACTTACACTGTCTTAAAACTTTACATGGTTACATAGACTGAAAAGAAACATGTGTCTATCAAGCTCATCCTTTCTCACATCTGTTATTTGCTGTTGATCCAAGAGAAGACAAAAAACCTAGTTTAAAGCACTTACAATTTTACAACAAGCTACAAACATTTTCCTTCCTGACCAGAGAATGATCGGCCAAGAAACCTCAGCTGACTTCTGGTTACTGCAGAAACTGTAGATCTGCCGCAAATGATGGAAATTAAGAGGTGAAAATATATTTGTATTGATTTTATAAATTGTATCCATAATTTATTAACACGTGTGATTTGGAATCAACTTTAACGAAGAATGTTCCTTTAATGGAACGTCAACTGCCACACCAATCCCGGAGTGCTGTTTCCAATTTACTACACATATCATGCAGGATGTAAATGTTAATGTATTGTACAGGTGTGAATTCCTATATTTAGAAAGCGTGCCAGAGTTTGGATACATCCCAAAGAGAGTATATAATTACAAGAGGCCAGATCTGCCGTGGCCTTCCCCCATGGAGTCATGGTAACGCTTACTGCTTGTATACATTTATAGCGCGTATTCTGTCGCAGTGAGCAGAATAGAGAGAAATTTATCTCTCCTGTTCAGTACAGCCAAGGGCATTAATTAAAAGCACTGCACGATGGCGTGGAAAGAACTTCCTATAAATAGCCACATGACAGTAAGAGCTAGCCTAAAGTAAATCACCCGCGAATGTTTACAATATTTTTGCTTTTTTTTTTTTATAGGAGCTGTTTAATCCACCTAACTCAAATATCCCAATTTTATCAATGAAAAAAGACGCCACCTTTATCCCAACAACCATATTCTTTGGAGACATACAAGACTTTTTGTTCTGTAGTTGCAGCCCCACTGAGTACTAGAGAGTAGCAGATACTATTTTTTTCCCAGCTGTAGACAGTACTGGAATATTTATTCCCAGTAATAAATCAGCTTAACACAGTGAAAAAAATACTTAACTATAGATAATAATCACTTGCCCACTCTAACCCTCTATACTAAACGCTCACACTGGTATTTATTTTGTATGGACTGTTATGCAACAATGTTAATGATTGAACCATGCTCAGTTTCATTCATGAAATATTCACCCACATGGCTTAGAAATTTGTGGGAAATTGGGTTTGTTAGAACATTAAAGAGGTGATGTTCCATGCGCAATGATGTAACAGAAAGAGCTGGTTATTGATAATTCTGTAAGCAGATTTCATAACTTCTACTTACCCAATAGCTGTTTTCGAGCAATAAATTGAGCCCTGGTGAGTAGATAACAATTACTGGTGAATGTGCCATTGACACTCCAGGTTCGCAGTGGCAAATAACTTTTAGGCCTGGCTAGTAATATGGGATTTGAAATCTTGAGCCTTGCTGTAAGAGGTCTATGAGACCCAGAGCACTGCACACATATTATTGCAGTGTAGCAGAAGGGAACAAATAGAACTGTGCATCTGCAAACGAAGTATAGACTAGAGATACAGGCTGGCAACATTCTTTAAATATTGTCTCTAAAAACTCAATATTTCACCAGGCTTGTATATATCTAGCAGCCAATATCATTTAGCCACTTATGAAAGACATAAAAATGTCTAAGAGTTTAGGAGACATAAAGCTATATTGAGTGTATTTGAAAGTCATTAAACAAGGAGCTATACAGAGACAGGATTAGTCAGTCTGGAACATGTTGTTACATTCATATTGCTGTTTTCATTTGTGAACTAATCATGTCTAGCAATTCCAGTTAAATGGATTATATGAAAGAGTTATTGTGGTGAAACTCATCATCTGAAGCAAAGATGACCATATGGAGGATGGACAGTGACAGATCACCGATCCTAACGATAGCTCATGGAAAGTATAGGGGTATTAAGATCTCTGATACAAGAGAGGGTGTAATGGGTATATTAAGCTGGCACCATTTATACCCGTTATAATAAAATCAGCACATTTTGCATTGCTCAGAATTACATATTTTCAGCTTGCCAGTCTGCCATATATGCATTTTTTTCTAAAAACAGGGCAATAACATTTAAATTCTCCTGAGAGGTCTATAAAGAATGCCATGCATTTTTCAGATATGGGACTGTACCAGCTTGGATTTTTGTTAATGTGCAATTAATAAGATTTATATCTGTTCAGTACAGAGGTTAAATGCTCATTGGTTGTTGCACTGTTAGTAAGGACGAGCTAAATGAAATAAAAAAATCTTAGCATCCAAATATTTGAATTAGTATTACTATGTAGAAGGCTTAGGGAGCCATCCATGAAATGGTCAAGTAAGGGCATTTTAGGACAGAATTATGTGTTTAATATGCAGAGCTTAGCACCAATCCATCCGTCTGTACAGAGAAGAGGGTTTCCAGGTCAAAACAAGCAATGCATAAACCTCACTGGAAAGCATAGCGATATGATCTATGACACCAGGCAAGATATCTCCTGCTTCCACTGCTATATTGTAAGGGAAAGATACGGAATTACTCAAAGAAGACTCAAGCAAATGTCATCATATTTGAGCTCAAACTGTTAGTTATTGGAGAGCATTGACAATAAGAAAGGATGGGGGAGCTTTAACACCTGAGGCACATACCTCGCATTCCACAACTAAGATATCAAGGACCTCAAGCTTCCCCACCATCGAAGGCATGGCTAGGTTGAAAAATTCATTACTGGTGGTAAACCCTGATGGGACCATCCACCACCCTGTTATGCTACTGCTGTTGAAAGGTTTATGGATATGGTTTTATTCCCAGTATGTCTTGCTCATATGTTAACGGAGTGATTTAATACTTGCTAATGTAAAACAGAAGAGTCAGACCTTGAAATGTAGTGCCAGCTTTGATATTGTATCCTATAAAAAGATGAATAAAGATACAACGTGACAGGATAGTAAATGGTAATGTATTAGGGCAGGGGGAAGAATAGTATGTCATAGATCATCAGGCTGGGAGTGAGATATAAACACCTTGACAAAGAGGAGTTAGAGCAAATGTCAATAACAAAGAAAGTGACCCTGCGCGCTGACGCCAATAGCTTAATCACAGAAAAAAGGGTACCTGACTACCTATCACCAAAACCATTATATTAATCAACAGGACAGGAACATGTGTCTGTATGTTGTGTTAAGATTTCTTTTTAATAGTAAAGGCATTCCTAAATTAGTTCTTTAAAAAAAAAATTGCTTCAATATAAATGCTGAGAATTCATTTTGCCAAGCTGGCGGTGATTTCCTCCCACAGAAGCTAGTCAGAAGTGCTATTAGTTTGCATGAGATGGAGCTAGATCCTGTCTTCTGTGGAACCCGAGACAAATGTAATCCTTGATTTAACCCTGACAGGTTTATTCGCGAACATGAGAATTATTGGGAATTTCAAATATAAGACCAAAATAGCCACAACGGAAGCATAGCTGACTGAATTTTCTAATTCAGCTATTTTGACCTTAAATCTGAAATAAATCTATCTATCTATCTATCTGTCTGTCTGTCTATCTAGCTATCTTTCTGTGTGTCTGATATCCAGATGTATACATACTGCAAATATATTTTACTCTGATTTTTCTATTTATTAAAATACATAGCTAGATACAGATACATGAATTGCTGGAAAACGTGACTTGCCCTTTAAATCCTAAATTTGTTGCCAGACAGTTCTTGTGCAATATTGGTAAAGGTCTGGGGCGTGAATGAAATGCCAGCCTTACAAAGCATACATTTTGCATCGCGCTTGCTGAGAGTTCACATGAGATTTTAAAGTGTTGATTGTTCTGTTTATTTCCAGGCATAAAAAATAATTTTTGTGAATTTATGTTTACTGAAGGAATATTTTTCCAATATAGGACAATGTAAGCGAGATCATAGTGAAACACGCAAGTATCATATAATGTGTTTCAGAACAATGATACGCAGATTATCATATGATCTACCAACGTATAAACATATATGAGACGCGCAAGTCTTGAGTCAAATATGGCCAAGTATTTAGCATAACAATATAATATGTGAAATAGGTATCTTATGCATGTAATTGTTGCCTCGTTATTAAAAAAAACATGATGTAGAGTGTTAGGGTCGATACAAGGCTGTAAGGATCTGAGGCAATTAGATGTAAAACATAAATACCGTTACATGCATAAATGATAAATAGACTGTCATCCTAACTCCGGAGTTACATAGTATTATCTGTATTTTTCATCTTAGTAAGCATCTACCCTATCCGTAACCTTCCTCCTCTCCCCCTCGGTCTCCTTCTCCTCGTATGGAAGAACAGACATATCAAGTGTTTACGAAAGCGATATTGTTCAAGATTTATATTAACATAATCAAGCAGTAGTTTTATACGTGAGATTTGCAGATCTCTAGGTAGATCGATTAGTATAAGATGCGCAGGTCTTAAATCTATCAGATATGAAATAAAACTATAAAAAAACTATTAATGAACAGTCATTTATGAATATTTACACATCCCAAGTAAGTTAGCACATATAACACTAAGATTAGGAAACCTGTGTCTCTAGGTTAGCTAGGATAGAATGCCAAATCAATGTAATCTATCTCCCAATACTAGGTTTGGTGTTTTGTCCATGTCTCCTCATGTTTGACACACAGAATAATCCTTAAATGGTAAGGAATGGCCCTGAAACAAATGGGTGAAAGAGAGAAGTAATTGACAGAAGAATGAAAAACAGAAGAAAGAAAAAACAAAACACAAAAAAAGGGGTGGGAATATCTGTATGCTGGACCCCTGGAGATCCAGCGTCTTCACCTTCCATGACCAACCCAGAGATTGGACTGTGGAAGAAACTCCCTCCCCCCCTGTTCCTGTTCATCCCAATATAAGACCTCCACATCTCTTCTCCATCTCAAGGTATGGGAGAGGGGTTGCAATCTTATTTCAAAAGAGTTTGAAAATCTGTATATTCAGTGGTAAGGATCCAGTGTGTCCAGATATTCAAATATGTCTGAGATCACCCTGTGGTGTTAAAGATAAGCTCCTCATTGGAACGGAGCTTCTCTGTGCATTGGAATCAGAATGTTAGGAGTGGAGTGTATCTTTTTTTCAAAAGAGAAATGTCAGGCTCATGGCTTCATTTAAAATTTGTATCGTCATGGACTTTTTATAAATGGGAGAGTGAGTTTTGGTGTGATGCAGCAAAAGTGGAGCCGGGCAGAAAGTAAACGTATCATCAGAAAATTTCTATATGATCTCTTCCATGAAGTAGCACGGAATACAAGGTGTTCCAGTGGTTTAGGGTCCATACATATAATCTCAAATGGGGTGAAGCCCCTCAGCAGGATAGATCTTTGTGAGATCGAGTTGAAGAATGTTACCAACTGTCTATAGCAGAACTGATGAATAATAGTCGGGTTGACACTACTCAGCAGTTTAGTCTGGGGCTTAACCATCCCTTCCCAAATCAGATGTCTTATTTGAGGGCACTGGTCGCCCAACATCCCTTGAAAGGCACTCGCTACTGTCCCCGGGAAAAATCTGGGGTTGAAAACTATTAGACAGAGGGGGAATGGGAAGGAGGATAGCCCAAGTTTGGCAGCCAACCGTGATCTTGGTAGCGGTTCCAACGATGGTATAATTGTCTCCCCATGTGTACAGTATTTACCTCTTCACACTATTTGAAAACCCCCTGCATGGACCATTCGACCATGCTGTGGAGATGAGTCGCTCTATAATAAAGCTTAATGCAAGATTGTGCATGTAAGGGAGGCTGCGGGGCCCAAAAGATGACAGCCAGTGAAGAAGGGTAGCCAATACAACCAAGAGCAATTGCCCTCCTCTACCCTACTCTCCTCTGCCCTTCTCACCCTTCATTCCAGCTACAGGCCAGTATCAGCCACCTGTGCCCACCAACGTCAGTGAGTGTGTGTCTGCATGGATCAGTGAGTGTGTGCTTGCATGGACCAGTGAGTGTGTGTCTGTATAAATCAGTGTGTGTGTGCCTGCATGTATCAGTGAGTGTGTGTCTGCATGTGTCAGTGAGTGTGTGTCTGCATGGGTCAGTGAGTGTGTGTCTGCATGGGCCAGTGTGAGTGTGTCTGCATGGATCAGTGCGTGTGTGTCTGCATGGGTCTGTGAGTGTTTGTCTGCATGGGCCAGTGAGTGTGTGTCTGTATGGTGAAGTGAGTGTGTGTCTGCATGGGTAAGTGAGTGTGTGTCTGCATGGATCAGTCAGTGTGTGTCTGCATGGGTCAGTGATTGTGTATCTGCATGGATCAGTGAGTGTGCATAGTCGCACATTTTTTTCAATGAATTTAAAGGCAAAATCAAGGTTATGTCACATTATTATTACTTATATAGTGACAACAAATTCTGCAGCGCTGTACAATGCGTACATACCTCCCAAGTGTCCATATTTAGGAGGGACAGTCCCTATTTTGGGCACACATCGCTCTGTCTCTCCTTTATAGGAGTTCAGTATATTTTTGGTGTTTCTGAATTTATACCAGTGTTCAGCAGCAATAATACTCACACTTACATGTTTTTAAATTTAAATAAAGCTATTTATAAATTAATCCGTGTAAACAAGATAATTTTTTTATGTTCAAAATTTAATTTTGGTTACATAAGTATTAGTAAGTCATTTAAACATTTTCAAACAGCCCCACTCCTGGCCACACCCCCACTTACACCGTTAAAATTAAAGTGTCCCTCTTTGTCCATCTTAAATGCTGGCAGTCTGATGTCATGTGTGTCTGTATTTTCGCATATAGTCTTGCTGAGCAACAGTTAATGGAGAATTTTACAGCTCTTACATTAAAACACATACGATGATCAGGATTGGCTGAGAGATATCAGATATTTCCAGATCTGCGAGGAAATCACTGGAAAAAGATATGAGCCTGATGATTTGGTTAAAAATTGTATATTTACAGATAACTAGCACATTCTAACCTTTGTATTATTTCTGTTGTACAAATGATTATACATACCAACTAAGTACATTTACCAATATCACTCTGTTTGTTTATTACACACATCAAATGCGGTTTGATGTATTAGTTCGGCAGTGCTTTATTTATCAAGTTTTTGATGTTCCGTTGCTTCCTGGGCAGTTGAGAAGGAGACTATAGTTGCCATAGTAACATTCTGTCTGTTTAACTTAGTCCAGCATTGGTGTATTTTATATAATACCACTATTATATGATTCTGGGAAAAGTGCCAGGATATTTAATAGTTTTCATGGTAAATTCCTCTCTAGATCGTATCTGTCGTAGATTGTGTAGAGATTCTTTAGCTAATAATTCCTAATAGTAAACTAATGATAGATATAGCATGTATATTAAGTAAGCAACTGAAAATGAAATCTTAAATGGGTCATGAAAAGTGATGTCCCGAACGGTTCGCCACGAATGGTTTGCCACGAATGGTTCGCCACGGACTCATCATTGAGTAAACTTTGACCCTGTACCTCACAGTCAGCAGACACATTCCAGCCAATCAGCAGCAGACCCTCCCTCCCAGACCTTCCCACCTCCTGGACAGCATCCATTGTGAAGCTGCATTATTAGTGAGCTGTCCAGGAGGCCAATCAGGGAGGGTCTGCTGCCGATTGGCTGGAATGTGTCTGCTGACTGTGAGGTACAGGGTCAAAGTTTACTCAATGATGAGTCCGTTCTCGAACCGTTCGGCGAACCGACATCACTAGTCATGAAACCAAGGATATGTGCTACTATCAGGGTAATCACTAGCGCGTGAAGTAGTGAATTCTAGCTGAATTGCAAGTGAATTTCAAAGTTTACCACAATTTAGCCTCTATGGAAACATAGCCGACTTGGTGAATTATTTCAAATTTAGGTTTTTTTGGCCTAAAACTTACAATTTGTTTTGAATTTCTGACAATTCACAGTCCAAGTGTTTTATGCAATAAAATCTGCACATCAAACTGAAATCTTAATGGCCAAATTTAGACAGGTAGGGTGGTTCTAAAACAATCTCCCAATCAGTTATAGTTAGTGTTTGTGATTCAGATTTTAATTTGCTGCAATTTTGGGGGTTAAGCGAATAACCCTGTGATTATCTTGTGTATAATGTCTGCATGGATGAAACAAGAAACATGCCCTGTTATTCTAATAATAGTGAAATGGCTATAATTACTCTAGTGGAATATAAGGTCACACAATTATTATTATTATTATTTTATTATTTATATAGCGCCAACAAATTCCGTAGCGCTGTACAATGGGTTAGGCCAGGCTTCCCCAAACTCCGGCCATCCAGAGGTTGCTGAGCTACAACTCCCATGATTCTCAGCCTAGTTATTTCATTCATGGATTCATGGGAGTTGTAGTTCATCAACATCTGGAGGGCCGGAGTTTGGGGAAGCCTGCAATAGGCAGTAGCACCTTTTTTAGGGACCCAAAGCAAGATATATATGGAAACTTTTTTAACATTAGTCAAATGCAGTTGTACGTGGTAAATGTGAGCAGCTTAATAGACAACACATGTGTACATGCAGTTTTCCCCATTGCAGACCATTTCCCATGATCTCACCCAAGACCATATATCTATATATAGCACTTTACTGCTGCAACGATTATTTGAATGAGTTGAAGAAAAGGAATTCAGTAGAATGATGGCAGTTATTTTCCAAGTAATCTGCAAGTTTATAGGTATAACCGGGACTCACGCCAATAAAAAATTGAGGTCAGTGATAGCTAAGCATCTTTCTGTTTATTATATTCCTGCTTTGCTCAAACCGCCTTAAATCCTTAAAGGGACACTATATAGTTTATAATATAGAGAGATAATACATTAAAACATATATGAAAAAAAAAATTAAATTTGCTAAAATTGGAGAAAACATCAATCCTGTATTTATTTCACAACTTAAATATTTGGAGACTCTGCAATAAACTCTCCCCAGACCAGAAAGTGACAGAGTTAGCCAAGCTCACTTCATTTTTATAGCAATGCAGAGCTAATAGAATAAATATAAATTAAGGGCTCAGCAACAGAAACATACTAAGCTTGCCCAGAGCCGTAGCAGAATGCCAGATTGGGGGCCCTTCCTGGTCTGTGAATCAGTGTGTGTGGGTGGTTGTGTGTTGTGTGTGTGAGAGCCATATTAAGATTGTGTGGGTGTGGGTGGTTGCGTGTTGTGGGTGTGAGAGCCATAGTAAGATTGTGTGGGTGTGGGTGGTTGCGTGTTGTGGGTGTGAGAGCCATAGTAAGATTGTATGGGTGCGGGTGGTTGTGTGTGTGAGAGCCATATTAAGATTGTATGGGTGTGGGTGGTTGCGTGTTGTGTGTGTGTGAGAGCCATATTAAGATTGTGTGGGTGTGGGTGGTTGTGTGTTGTATGTGTGAGAGCCATATTAAGATTGTGTGGGTGGTTGTGTGTTGTATGTGTGAGAGCCATATTAAGATTGTGTTGGTGTGGGTGGTTGTGTGTGTGTGTGAGAGCCACATTAAGATTGCTTAGAACTCTAAGAGGATCGGGGACTGTAATTTAGGTTTTGGAATGTTTTTGGTGTACCTGTATGTTCCAAGGAGGTTAACGTGCCCTCTTTACCTACCCACCTGCACAGATTGTCCACAGAAAATAATATTTTGTGAAATAGAGGGCTTTTCTAAATACACATGAGCTGAGGATTAACTACAAATCTGTCAGCTGGTGTATTAATGGATAAACAGAAAATAGGCTGAGCTACAGTAGCATTGCTTAGTTCCTTCTAGGAAGAAATCATGTATAACACAACCAGTGATTAAACATGAGCATGTAGTGTAATACAGAGAGCAGGCTTTCAACACACTGCTGTGCACACTTGCATTGTTTTAACAAAGCACTCATATTATGAAATATTAAACAAACACTGTACTACTTTTTCTTTTTTAATTTTGCTTCTTAAATGGGATTAAACGTAAAAAATAAATAAATCACAGTCTGCTAAAAATAGTATGGGTTTTTTAAAGATGTACATTTTTGTATTTTGAGCATAGAAGGAACAATGTTTTACACATACTTTCTCGTTTCTTGATAGTTCGTAATTCTGTGCCCCCTTAAAGGAACACTATAATGTTATGAATACAAAGCTGTATTCCTAATGCTATAGTGTCCCTCTGCCTCCGTGTCCTCCCCAACAAGTGACCACTTACCTGGTTCAGAGATGTCATACTGATGGAGGAATTTAATGCGCATTGAATCACTGCTTTCGTATGGGTATTTTGAAGTTGCTGGATGTCCTCATGCAAAACCCAGGGTTAAGGGGACATGGATACTGCACTCAAACCACTTCAATAAGATGAAGTGGTCTGATTGTGTATAGTGTCTCTTTAACACATAGCCCAGAGCCAAAGGACCCTAAACATCAGTGGCGGGTTTATTCTTCAAATTTGCTTACAATGTGAGATGTGAAAAGAAGGAGCTGTTGCTTTTAGTCCTTCTGCATAGATGCAGAAGCTTAGAATTGGTCGCTGCCAGAGCAATTTATCTCTGTATCGGTGGAAAAATATAATTCTGAATAACAGAGGAGGGTTAGAGGGATTTTATGGGTTACATTTAATTTTGCATTGCTTTGCAACTTGTGTCCACATAACTGGAAGACAGGGGTTAGTGGGCATAAAGAGCTAGTACTCACAGAAGATACATGCCTGGGCACACTGGTTCAATGCTAAAGTTCAATGCATCTATTGCCACCTAATACTTTGTAGAATACACAGAATTTCATGGAACAGATGGGTGAGAGCAACACAAGCTCTTGACGTGTTTTGTGCCTAGCAGCACTTAATCATAAGCAAAGTCCTTGTTTATAAAGACACTGTATCAGCTGGCATTTCCCTGTGAAATCCTAGAGTCTGAGTCCCTGTTTTCGATCTCCAGAAAAAAAAATATCCCTGATATATACTGTACTTTTAACAATGCTCGCTGCAAACAGAATGAGATAGATGTTTATTTATCATGACACCTGCCCTGTCTCCCTGTTTTCATAAAACTTCAACCTTTGTAGCTATTTTATATTTTTTATATTTATTCATATTTTCTCTACTAAAACCAACTGTTGGCTGCATTGTTTAATTTTAGTTTTTTAATTAATTAAACTGTCTGCTGTACTTATAGAATGCTAACAAGGTCGATAAAAATCAAAATAAATAGCAGTACATGTTATTATCAATGTGTTTAATTATATTCTTGCTCTATGTCATTAAGCTTTTAGAATGAGTTAATTACTTAATTGCAAATCATTTTTTATTAAATCATAGTTTCTACATGCTTTAGTAAGATTCCCTTTAGAATTACCTTATTCAGTGATGTACCTAAAGTTGTCAATATGATTTGTTAGATATAGCACTGTAAGGAGTTACAAATGTAATCAGTTACTACACCCGATGAGATCAGAGAATAATTGTCTATGTCATAGGAGCCGTGTTCTCCCACTAGACAACCAACAAAAACACAGATTCTAGCGGCTCCCAGTGGAGGCTGGTCCATGGGCTTTGATGTGGTAGCGCTCTCCAATTTTTCTTACTATAAAAATAAAAATCAATTATATTTGCATGGGCTAATGAGAAGTGTGTTCGAAATAAAAATGTAAAGGTCCAGCATTCCAATATTTATATTCAGTGTCCAGACCTCCAATTTATTTGCTAACAGCACACACTAGGGCAATATTTTGACCCATGCATGGGGTCTTTGTCAATGGTTTGACAAAAAACCCTACAATGGGCAAAACGTTGCCCTTGTATGTGCTGTTAGCAAATACATTGGAGGTCTGGACCCTTTTTTATGTTTTGGACTTCTGGTGGGTTTTTATGAATGTGCAATGAAGCTTAATCAGTTTATAATGCCCATAGACAGACACACTGACAGACTGATTGATAGATAGATTGACGGACAGACGGACAGACGGATGGATAGACGGACGGATAGATAGACGGATAGATAGGCAGATAGAAAAATACACGTTATTCATAGTTATCAACACACAAAATTAAGTGTATATTAAAAAAAGAATACTTTAGTAGCATTGTTACTTGAGTGAACATCATTGGACATATTGACAAGTGTGTCTGTTGATCAATGACTCCTACACTAACACAAACACATCAGTACAACAAGCCACAAATCAATGTATATAAATAATCATATTATATTGAGCCTGTGGCAGAGCTATTATTAATTCACAACAATCAATGCTACTCTTTATTTAAAAAGGACATCTGCATAAGAGTCTGTGGTGTTCCATACCAAAATAGAATAGTTAAATAAATGCCTAAGCATTATCAGCATTAATCTGATGTTAATATAAATGAAAAAAAAATCTGCATTAGAATTTCAAATATGTGTAACAGTATCTTTATGTCTAAAGACATGGCAGAATTTACAGATTAAGACAGTGCAAATTAATTTCTATATACACCTCTGGTACTCAAATGGTTAAAATCATTAACTGCATTGTAATTTCACACATAGCACATGTACATACACTGAAAAATGTGAAAGTCTAAAACAGGGTGAAACAGCCGAGTGTATAATTTTATCTCTTGTCCTATGTCTGCATCAATCAAATTGGATAGGTATTCTTGGACAACAAAAATATAATCAATACGGCTATTTGAGGCATGGGTTTGTGAGAAGAAAGTGTAATCTCTGCCCTCTGCATTTTTCACATGCCAGCAGTTCACTAACCCTCTCTCCCGGAGCACCTTCCTAATTCTGCGTGTGTGTCAGAGGGGCAACAAGCATCTCGCCTTAGATGTGTCCGTCTCTGGGTGTAACAATGTATTTAAGTCCCCAACCATGATCAGTGTTCCCTCCCTAAAATTCTCTGACTGGGCCAACATCCTTCTCAGAAAGTAATGCTATCCCATCTTGGGGTCATAGTTTAAAGTGTGTTTAGCTATTGTCGCCATTACAAATAAGAACCTCCCCTGAGGGTCCTGACTGGAAGCTTTGGTGATAAAGAGAACACTCCTGGTGATTAGTATAGCAACCCCTGTTCTCTTGGATTTACTGTTATGGAAAGAAAACTCGATCGGCTGCCTAGTGTTCTGCAGGATCACGTGTCACCCTTCCTTAAAATGGGTCTCCTGCAGGAACGCAACTGAAACTCGTCTCGCTCACTTATCCCTCAGCAACCTAGTCCTCTGACCAGGACATTTGGTGTTCTCTGTTATTACATTTTTAGAGCAAAGGGTGTATGCGTAAAAAACTATTCATTAAGATTAGGTTAGTTTGGTGCTTACAATGTCCCTTTAAGTATCTTAACTGTGGCTTCCATGAGGTCTGATATTAATATTATGTCATGTCAGAGCTTGCAAGTCTTTACATATAATCTATATAATGTACTATTAGAGGGTTAATATTTTGAAGATTCTCGATGTTACCAACCTTTGTAACTTCTCATGTATGATTATATAAACAGTTTTCCATATCACAGTCGCTGTCTGTGACAGATATTCCCTGTGTAACTCAGCCACTGTTTTCCCTATAACTGATAAGAAAAATGTATGCAGTGTCTGAAGTTATCACAAAAAAGGGAGATAAAAGTTTTTATAAGACTAAAGAAATGGACTGTTCTAATCACAGAATAATTTTCGGTGTATTTTTGTTATCATTGTCTAGCACACATTTCAAGCTAACATAAGCTGTTTGTTGTTTAAAGAAGGACATCTCAGCATATGTTAAATGACACAGAGACTATAAATGGTGTTACCATTTGCCAAGGTCAGTTTCTAAGCATCCTATGTGCTATGATAAGTGTTCTACATATTTCATTTTCTAATACAACTGAGAATTGAGTGATTCTTAAAAAGCAGGATCAATTCTTAAACATATTTTGTACCATTGTCAACGTAATCAGAATGAAATCTTACATTGTGATTACTTAGTCAGTCATTAGCCCAAGACCTTATCCCGAGGACAGTTCTCTTGCTGCAATGACCTCCGTAGTCCTCGTTGAAGCACAGTAGAGCGTAAAGAGATTCAAAGTGACTAAACTTGAAAACAACTCAATGATCTACTTGTAGATTTTCATATGTCCTTCTCTATGATATAGATACCACAAAACTTTAGTTTTCATCCCTCCAATTTCTAACAGTCAGAGGGATTCAATTTTGTTTTTTGTTTTTTTTAAGAGAGTTTTTTTTTTGTTGCAGGGTTGTTGCACATTCAAAAATACACTAAAATGTTGAAATAGCACCTAGATGACATGAGCAAAATAAAAGCATGACTTTTAAAGAACTGGAAAAGTTTACACAGAGAACTGACGGTACGCTGCTGATATAGATAAAAAACATTAAATTCAACTGATGAGTCCACTTAAATGATTAAAACACAGGGACGTGCAGTTGGTTTTTGGACCATCAATCTATGCGACTATGGCTTTCTCAAGTATGATAGATATTTACAGACAGATGTCTAGTCTGGACTTTCGATTTGGGGGTCAAAAGTAAAAAGTTACAAGTTTATTTTAGAAACCGTTTTAGTTAAGTGTTTAACCTGATAACCTTAAATTAAAGGTCCAATAGAGCAATTCCAATGCCCGAGTACCCTGAGGTTATTGCGTAGTAATTGTGGAATAAATGAGACAATGACAAAAATAAATTATAAGAATGTGTATGAATAAAAAATAAATAACAAGTAAATAATCTTAGTAGTAAAGATGATGTGAAGATTGCCATACAGGGTATCACTGTGAATGCAAGCAGAGATGATGTGTGTGGTCGAATGGATGAATGAACGAATGAGCAATTGAATAAATTATTTAATTAATACATGAATGACCAATTAGAGCGAAATCTGTCCTGATTACAAATATGACCCTTTTACTAAAAAGGTTAAATTAGATATTCAACCAGTTGTGTATTCCTGTAGTCTTAAATCTAAATAGTCTGAAAGGAGGGGTTTAAGGATTACTTGTTTACACTGATTGGCAGGCAACATAGGGCCTTTAACATTAGTCATTTCATTGCTGAATCCACCATTTCCAATGGCATGAGTCTTTCTGCAACGTATAAAAACATTTAGCTAATGAGAATGCGTTTGTGTCTATGTTTAAATAGTAGCAGTCCATACCCCAGACTAGCATTAATTTTGCTCTACGACAGAAATCAGGGAGAACAGTCAGCCAGCCATGATGAGAGTGATCATATTAAATCCTTTAATGTATTTAAAGACATTAAATACATTTTAATGTCTTTAAAATGTACCTATTAAGGTAAAGAATTTCCCTGACTTTGATAGACAGACAGGCAAGCAAGCAGTATTCTCAGATAGTTTAAGTAAAGACTAAACACACACTAATTTATAGACACAGGTTTCAATATTTGTTGGTACTTTATAGTGTGGGAAAATATTATTAAAGTAAAAAAAAATAAAGTTAATTGGATCAGATAAAATAATGTAAAATCATAGTTAAAGATCTATTGATAGCTGCCATTCCTTACTGCAGGGTACAATCTGAAAACAGTAAATTCACTTAATCCTGATACATACATCTATATATTTTTTTTAATTGAATATGGCTTTAAAAATAAGATTTCTGATTACGAATGTTTTTTTCTACATAACCACAGCTGTGCTTATTCTCTAAAAAAGTTGAACTCAATCATACTACAAAATACTAACCTTAAGTTTATCTTTTTTTTTAATTTAAAATCGTACCGAAATAAAACTAGGCAGATTAAGTCTCCCATCTGGGGCAGTGTAATCTTTAATTAACTGTAGCATTTCATGGAGGTCTTCCATTGATGGTAGAATCAATCATTATTCACAGACAAGAATCTCTCATTTCATGTTTAGTTAAACATTTCTTCTACAAAATTTTAATTAAGGAGTTGTCATTTTGTACTCTAGGGAGAAGGAATCCAATTCAGTATCAATCCAGAAATTAGCACACTATTCATGATCCTCAACAGCCTCATCTCTATCCTAATCCTACCCAGTTCTAGAACACATTAATATCCCACCCCCTGAAAAAATGGGAAAAATAGAACGCTAAATACAAAAGTAATTAATTTGTTTCTGTCAAAGTATCCAGCACTGTGGAAATATACAACCACTATATGGTTAAATTATATTAAAATGATAATAGCAATGTATGCTGCAGGGAGTTTTCTGTACTGCAAGTAGGTAGGTTCACTAATTTGTGTGTGCTGTCAATATAATATACCTGATAGTTTTTACAGGTCAGTCAAATATTTGTTCTACTCCAACAATCTTTATTGTTGGAGATTGATTAATCCCCCCCCAATTAAAATAATAATAATAATAATAAAAACAATACATTTCCATAAAACGTACCCATAATCCAGAAGAAGCCATCAATCCTGATGACCCTTTCTTCAATCAGATGCTTCTCAAGGGAGAAGAATTGAGGACAAATGTAGAAATCCAATGCTTCTTTTAGAGAATGCACTGAATACAATTATTTGTTGCCAGTATTCTGTGTGTAATGATTCTAAAAGTCCTTTTAAAATATGAAGACCTAAAGGAGGAAGTGCATGTAGTGGTATTCTATCTTACGACCTTCTGGCGTGTTTTTATAAACACTGCCACTTCTCGGAACGACCAATGTTTAGCATTTTCTGAGAAATGGGGCAGCATCTATGCTCCAAAAGCACTACATTAAGACAAAGTAGTTTTTGTCCTAAGAGTGGATCTTTATTTAATATCAACCAGTGAGTCTACCATCTGCTTCTCAACTTAAGCATATAACACTAAAGGGCAAACATTATGTTTAATCCAATAATCCATATTTAATAAAATGCTGGATTATAAACGATCGAGGTGTTCGTCCAATTTTACAGCACAAGTAAACTTTTCCTTTGAGGATTTTATAAGACAGATGAATATGAGGAAAAGTGCAGAGTTTTCATTATGCAATAATATTCAGAACCACAGTTACTTGGTTTATATCTTTACTCTGTGTGTACTACTCCCTCCAGAGCAATAATTAACATATTAGGAACATATTTAAAGGAACATTAATAGTATACGTAAGATATAATCTTATAAACAAGAATATTTAATAAAAATGCAAAACTGCTCTAGTGCATATCACTGGTGGCCACTTCATTTTTTCAGATTATTATTATTTGTATTATATACTATTTCATTAATATTTATGAACTGCGCAATGGGTGGACGAGGCATCCTGGCAAATAAATTTGCTGTAAAAGATAAAAAAATGTTTTGTCTACATGCACGTATAGAGAGAAGGAGTTAATGAAATATACATTGAAGAAAAAAAAAGTGAGGATGACAGACTATTCTTCAATTCTCTATAAATTCAACATGGAGTCACCCCCAAGTGTTACACAACTCATATATCAATTTGTTTTTTCATTTAATATCTAACGCGCATTTTGAAAAGTAAAGCAGATAAATGCAATTTACGCACTGATCTTTAAACAATATGTAAATACACCTGGAGTTTGATTGACACATTCATTCATTCAGTATCATAAATTCACAATTTAATCACCGCACATACTGATAAGATTTGCAATGGTGTTCGGATTTTATTTTTCCTCGAAACACCAATGGCTTGGGCTGCCTGCAGATCTATCACAGTGGGATGCCTAACACTATTTATCGAGCACATTTCTGATTCTCCAAGTATAATTCTGCTGTGAAGATTCATATCACAAGTAGAACAATTTATACAATTTGCCAGTGGCACAGGGTTCATTCACGAATACGGTTCTTCCACACAAAGCTTTGCTACTCCCAAGATTCGAATGTGTTGATAGAATATATAACTTAATAATGTCATGCTATTACCATTTACTGTGTTCCGTGTCCCTGAGAAGTAGTTATAATTGTATATAGATATAAAGGTAAAGCTGTTTTTTTTTTTATTTCAGAAAAATGTAAATTATATTAACTATGGATATTTTATTAAAACTAGGAAATAAGCTATGATTTAGTACAAGATACAAAGGTGTATGTACAATATATGCACTTTTGAAAGGTCTGTCCTAAGTGGTTTATTAGCCTTACTACTGCAATAATTATTATTTAATTTTTTTTTTCTTGCATCAATTTTATCTTCACAACTACTATTATTCACATTCTACTGTTCTATTTTATTTTTTTTGTCCAATGGTGGTGGTGCTTCAGTCAACCAGAAGTATTCAATGTTTGCTGTTTGTCTACTTTTTACATTATGTAGGCTTATTACAGTGAGCTATTTCTTTGTAAGAGTTACTTTTTTCAAGAGATTTTCTGGACTGCCAAGGAAGGGAAGCATGACTTCTGCCCAAGAAAGGGGGCGGATAAAAGGGGAAACAATGTTGCAGCAAGGAGGGACAGATATAAGGGAGTCTGGGGGTGGGCACTTCCCACTTCAAAGGAAGGAGTATAATGCTATGATCTGGGCCGGGTGAGGATGATTGACTTGATTCACTCCATAAAGGATGATGTTGCCCGGTGTATGGTGTTGTTTTGGGACGTTACAGTGGTGTGGTTTGAGGTGGTTCCCAGGCCGTGTTGACAGCACCTGCCTCATGCAAAAGGGCTCTAGCTCAGTAGGCAGAAACTCAACATGACCATTGCTAGGTTTGTCCGACGGCTTGAGGGTATCGTGGTCAGGCATGTCAAATTGGAGTGTGACAACAGCAACTTGATGCGGAAGGATGAGGTCCACTTAAATCTGGATATATTATATATCGGGCTGCAAGTGGGGCGCTGGCGGCGTGGGCACAATGCTGGGGGAGTGGAAAGGAGGCCGGCATCGCGGTGGCAGGATACCTGGCCAGCGCATGTAAAGGCAAGTGCCAATTCGGAATGGAAAGTTGCAGCCTGCTTGGGCTGAAGGCGGACGGCAGGCTGCTTTCAACTCTGGGAATTGGAATTGATATCTGTCTGGTGGTATAATCACCCCCATTTCTGACAGTTATTATTGTTATTATTATTATTATTTGTATAGCGCCATCAGATTCTGTAGCGCTGTACAAAGGGTGGACTAACAGACATTTAATTGTAACCAGACAACTCGACGTACAGGAACAGAGAGGTGGAGGGCCCTGCTCAATGAGCTTACATTCTAGAGGGAGTGGGGTATAGTGACACAAAGGGTAAAAGTAGGGGTACGAAGTAAGTTGTTAGAAAAGTATTCGCTGAGGGCTTAGTAGATCATTTTTGACAGTTGCAGGAGAGGAGTCATGGAGAGTGGGGAATAAAAATCTGCTAACAGTTTAATTGAAGAAGTGAGTTTTCAATGATTTTTTTAATGAGTGGAGACTGGGTGAAATTCTTATGGAGGAGGGAAGGGAGTGCAGCCCTGGAAAAGTCTTGGAGGCGAGCGTTAGAGGTGGGAGTAGGGAGAGAGGATATACGTAGGTCTTTGGCAGAGCGTAGGGGAGGATAGGTAGGTTGGAGCAGCATTTTGTAGGGACTTGTAAGCAAGCACCAGCATTTTAAATTGAGCCCTATACCTAACTGGGAGCCAATGCAGGGACTGACAGAGCGGGGAGGCGTGGGAGGTGCAAGCGGACAGGAAAATGAGCCTTGACGCCGCATTCATTATAGATTGCAACGGTGCAATCTGGGAACACGAAAGACCACTGGGAAGAGTTTTGCAGTAGTCAAGGCGAGAGAGAACAAGAGCATAGACCAGCACCTTAGCCGCATCCGGGGTTAAATAGGGGCGAATGCGCGCTATGTTTTTTAAAATGGAAGCAACAGGTTTTGGCGATTAATTGAACATGAGGGATGAAGGAGAGGTTGGATTCAAAGAGAACACCAAGACAGCGAGCCTGCGAAGTAGAGGTGATGATAGCGTTGTTGACTTGGAGGGAGACAGACACGGGAGTAGTAACACTTAAGGGAGGAAAGATCAGAAGTTCTGTTTTGGACAGGTTGAGTTTAAGGAAATGAGCAGCCATCCATTTGGAGATCGAAGAGAGGCATTTAGGGACACAAGTCAAGATGGGCGGAGAGAGATCAGGAGAGGACAGGTAGATTTGCGTGTCATCAGCATAGAAATGATAATGGAAGCCAAACGAGCTGATGAGTTTACCAAGGGAGGCAGTGTAGATAAAGTACAGTAGGGGACCAAGGACAGAACCTTGGGGGACGCCGACAGAGAGTGGTTGGGGGAAGAGGCAGAGTCAGAGAAAGAAACACTGAAAGAGCGCTGGTAGAGGTAGGAGGAGCACCAGGAGAGAGCAGTATCCCGTAGACCAAAATTACGGAGAATGTGAAGAAGCTGTTGATGATCAACAGTGTCAAAGGCAGCAGAAAGATCAAGGAGAATTAGGATAGAGTAATGGCCGCGAGATTTTGCAGCAATTAAATAGTTGGATACTTTGGTCACTGCCGTTTCGACAGAATGACCAGCACGGAATCCAGATTGAAGGGGGTCAAGCAGAGAGTTGGTTTCGAGAAAGTCAGTCAGCCTAGTGTACACAACTCTCTCGAGGATCTTGGAGGCAAATGGCAGTAGTGAGATAGGGCGTTAGGTGGATGGGGAGTTGGGGTCAAGGCTGGGCTTTTTCAGAACTGGGGTTACAGTTGCATGTTTAAAGGGTGAGGGAAATGTGCCAGAGGAAAGGGAGAGATTGAAAATTTTAGTGAGGGGAAGAGCAAGAGAGGGAGACATAGTGCGGATGAGATATGAAGAATAGGATCGAGGGAACAGGTGGTGGGGCTGGAGGACCGGAGCAGAGAAGAGACCTCTTCTGCTGTAGCAGGTGCAAATGAGTGGAGAGTGGTGGAGGGAGTGGGGTTGGGTGATTCAATGGTAGGGGAAGGAGAGAAATTAGTGATCTCTTCTCTGATTGTAGAGATCTTCTCAGTGAAGTGAGATACAAAGTTTGTGGCAGACAAGGTGGTAGAAAGAGGTGAAGAGGGGTGAAAGGGTGAAGAAGAGTATCAAAAGTGTGAAATAGCTGCTTGGGTTGATGGGACAGTGTATGAGGGTATTAAAGTAGTGTACTTTTGCAGCGGAATGAGTTGGAAGTTAATGCTGGTTCAAAAGTTAATAAAGCTGTGGCCGTGGCCCTTACCCACTATACAGGTGTCTATGTATTTATTGGGCAGTGGGAAGGTTTACATGGGTCAGCATTCATGCTTGCTGTTAGTATTGAAATGTGCAGCCACCAGCCACCATGTGCAGTCTTTTTTTCAGTTGACCACCTTACTAAGGCCCGCTCACTGAGGGCGGACCATGTTGGGAGCACTGTTTCACTGCTCTCTGAAGGGTTCTAGTGCCCAGAGTGTAGTGAGATAGTGTCCCCATAGGTGGGATACCAGGAAACAAAGTAAGGAAGGCAGGACAGGACAGGACTTATTTCAGGACAGTCACCATTACTGGGGATGAAAGACAGACATTATGTGTGGGTCCCTAGATTCCTCTTGTGTTTTGGCACCCTGTGCCCAGTATTGGCACAGTGTATGTTGCCTCTCGCCCTCCCCCTTTTCCCTGTCCTATTGTTTCCCCAGCAGGGTGTTGTCCCAGGGACACTGACAGACCAGTTTAAACTAGCTGCCCTGTCCCTCCTTAATATCCCATTAGCCCTTGCTATTGTCTGGCCCCACAGTTCCTTGTACTATAGTGCTCTATGCACCCTATTGTATGTAAATTAAACTGTTGGGTGCATAAATATGTGTGCTATATCTATGAAAGTTGTTGTCTGGTGATTTGGAAAAGAGCTCTGATTACTGCTCTGCTGATGAAAAGGGTGTCCAGGGCTATAAGCCTAGTAGGCTGGTCCATGGTGGACAAGACCCTTGAAGATCCCAGTCAGGCCTTTGCGACTGGGTCTGACGTGCTCCAGAGTCTGGATAGCTACGAGGAAGCGAAATTGGCGGAGGTACTCGGTTGGAGTACTGCAGCTCCGTCACAAGGACCCAAAAATTGTGAATTTACCACCAAAATCTGGATTGTTGGGAGCCATGCAATTGTCTGCTGAGGGAGAAGTAGGTCAGTGTCCCTCGTGTTTTCCAGAACTCCATGTAAATGCTGTATTGCAAGCTGATGGTACCAAAATATATCATCAACTAGCAGTCTTTCTAAAAGCAGAGTGCCTTACAAGCTAGCTGTGCCACTAGGATAGTTGGAAATTATATTTTCCAGAAAAACATTAACAACCATTAACATAACATACACAACCATGTTCATAACATTACACAAGTGAAAAACAGGGGGAAAAAACAAAAAATTAAATTCTTAGCTGGAATGAACAATTACAATCAATCTGCCATCTGTGCCACCACAGAACCTTTAATCATTTTGATCCCAGAAAAATGTCCCTTTCAATTCTTAATTGATGGTTTTCAAGCCTTCATATATTAACCAAGATGACCTTTTGCTTCCCAATATAATTCTTCCCTAACTCAATCCTGTATGTTTGGAGTCTCAGACCAAAATCTAGGTATTAAATCATTGGACTCATTTAAAAGAAACCATAGAATATTCTGTTGCAATTTATACATAAAAACCCTGGTCCAACCCAATAAAATTTGTAAAGGGGTGAGATTCACTATTAGATGCAAAATTTTCCCAATCATGTCTAACACCTCGTTCTAAAACAAATTTTTATGCAAAACCACCAAGTATGTTTTTATTTCAAAAAGATTTACTATTTTAATTCATTTGAAAATATTTTCCAAAAATGTTAAATAAAGGCCAAAATTTTAGCTTTTTTTCACAACCTGTTTAAGAGATATATTTTAGAAACAAATACTATTTTACTTGTTAGAGTTGCACTTTTTTGCCTTGCGACACCTTTACTTGAAGACCTACATTATTACTAACTCATTCATCTCGCACCTTCTAGAAAAAAAAATTAATGGGGAGAAATAATTGTGAAAGCAAAGACAAAAATATACACAAAGATCCCTAAATTTAATACTAGAAAATTAATTAATGGAGAAAAAAAAATTTGGTCACCCAGAAAAATAAGTAAATAAAAGTAAAGTTAACACTCTGCATTTTTGCCGTCCCTTTTTTTAATTATCTAGGACCAAGAGCCAAACATATATTAGTTCACTTAAGCCTGATATCCGACTGTCACGCAAAAGAGATTGGTGGCATTTAAATTGAGCAGAAGCAGGTCTCAATGAAGAAGAACACATTATAATGGTGATATACCTGAGCTGCCTGCAATTCCTATTTCACGATGGCAATATAAAATTACATTTGATTCAATAGGATTCACTCAGTTTGAATTGTCACAGGCTGAACATCTTTGGCATAAAGAAATTTGTTGTGCATTTATTTTGTCTAATACAGTGAAATCACTTTTGTAAATGTTTGCCTTCCTGTCAGCTAATCTAATTGGCAGTGGTTATATAGGGCACTAATGTTGATGGATGTACAGATTTTAATGATACCTAATACTTTCAGCACATTTAGTTGCGAGATCTGTACAATGTGTCAATTAATATAAGACAAGTGCCAACGATAAATGATGCTAACGGTTTAAAAGCAAAACAGAGAAGGTGTATGTTTATTTGCTTTTTAAATGTCTTAACTTTTGCCCCTTGCCTTTTGCGTTATGGAGATCTTCATTAGGTGAGTTAAATTGTACATGCTTTGGGAATTATGGCTCAATGCCTTCCTATGGGGTTTTAGAAGACACTAGGCTTCCTCATGAAAAGCGTGAGGATGTCCAGTGTCGTTTCACAGAGTCCAACTCTGTGAAACTGCTAGAAGTGCATCTCGTGGAAGTCTGGTAGACAGCCACTAGATGCAGTCTTAGTACTGCAAAGGGAACATTCTGTAAAACTGCAGTGTTATACATTGCTGGGCTAAGGGGGACAGGGACATTGCTCCCAGACCTCTTCGATGAGATGAAGTGGTTGGGGTGCCTATAGTGTCCCTTTAAGGTGCGCACTTTGAGAAAATGATCACGTTTGAAAATGAATTGCGAAATAGACAATTTTGCTCAAGTACCAAGTATATAGAGAACAAATTATTTTTCAAAAACATAACAAGGATGCGGGGAACAGGTTGATACCTGCCACGTACCGAAACATAGAAAGAGCACCCGGGCCGGCCACGAGGCCTACACTGGAGCGGAGCCTGAGGCTTGGGGGAGGCGGCCGATCTCCCGACACGGAACCAACTCGAAAGCTCATATTGGATGCTGCCCCGCTACCCCCCCTCTGGACCGGCGGGGGATATCCCAGTCCTCGCTGGGGACGAATACCCTCACAAAGCAGCACACACAAGCAATTAAACCTGCCAGCAACAGAGACTACAGTGACCCAAGCAAAACACACTCTCACTAAGCTGCCCGAGCAGACACTGGAGTTCTTTGACAGGTTATGTGCCTGCATCTGGTCATCGCTGCACACCAAAGGTCGGATATACAACCAAGTGACAAGGAATGCAGCAGCGTGGATCCGCCCGTCCACCTGGTGCCTCCTGAACAGATACCCACCCCGAGCCCCCAGAGAAGCCTCCAGACGGGGCAGACTATGGAGCTACAAAAGGCGGGTGAATTGCCTGCCAGACCCCGGCACCCACCTTCACGCACACAAGAGGGAGAAAAGTTTTAAGTTAAGCCTGCAGACCTGGAACTACAAAATGCCTACTCAGCCTGACATACATTCCTACCACACAGGCTTACACTTTGTTTAACCAACAAATTATGAGTCATGTGCATTTAGCATACATAATATCACCATATGTCTTACCGCATTAATGCATTACTTCACCTACGGCAGGCCAGATTATGTAAAAATATCACACTCACACACATCAGCTAAACTTGACATGCATTAAGCTCCCTCCCTGAGACACTCACACGACACCAATCACTATAAGCCTGCAAATGTATGTAGCCTGAACCGAAATGTTTAAAAACAAAAATTGTGTGCAGTTCTTCCGTACCAATTTGTAAATCTCGATGGAAAACATTGGTGTGCTGGTGTGGCACAGCATGCTTGCCTGTTACTGTCACCTATTAACATAACGAGGACATACCTGCCGGCCTGGCAATTCGCATGTCTAAATATTATGTTTATTTCTGCTTCTCTTCTAATATATGCATAATATGTGATGTTCACAGCCTGGTTACGATGATCCCTAATCTAAACATTCATAACATAACGTTACTATTCTTTACTTCGTAACCAGATACTGCTCTGTTTTAAAACGTGTTAACGCAATATCTACCATAGCATAGGCGACCTAGCAATGTTAAGCATCCAGCAACTTTACTTTACTGCATTTTATTTCATTCAATCGTACTCAGACAAATCAACTGTTTAGTTAAAGGACCACTATAGTGCCAGGAAAACATACTCGTTTTCCTGGCACTATAGTGCCCTGAGGGTGCCCCCACCCTCAGGGTCCCACTCCTGCCGGGCTGGATGGCGAGGAAAGGGGTTAAACTTACCTTTTTTCCAGCGCAGGGTGGGGAGCTCTCCTCCTCCTCTCCGCCTCTGATCCTCCTCTTCGTAATGCTTTAATATGGATTTTCACAGTGAGAAGCACGCAAACGCCTCTAGCGGCTGTCAGTGAGACAGCCACTAAAGGCTTTAGAGGCTGGATTAACCCTATTATAAACATAGCAGTTTCTCAGAAACTGCTATGTTTATAAAAAAAAGGGTTAATCCTAGAGGGACCTGGCACCCAGACCACTTCATTAAGCTGAAGTGGTCTGGGTGCCTAGAGTGGTCCTTTAAGCATGTTAAATACAAAAATTGTGCAAATTATCATGCCACTGTCTAGCTTGTTTGAAATCTGAAATAAGCTGTTGTGGCGCTTGTTGAAATATTGTGACCATCTGCACAACTAAAATAAAGAATTAAAAAAAAAACATAACAAGCAAACCTAAATGAATGCAAAAGTTCCCAGTTAGACCTAAATAGGGGTCAAGTAGGACCATTTGACCATGCATTAGGGTGTACATGAGCATACCTTGCACACCACTTGCATATGAGCATGTACCTCCATGGAAACAAAGATATTATATAAGACTTGTACAGAAATAAACTGGGCTGTTACTTTTGGGGCCCTGAGTATGACCTATTACTGATAAAACACCTGTCCTTTCCCATCACTTCCATTTCTGGAATAAACCTGGGTGTCCTTACACAGGAGCAAAACACCTGAGCCCCCTGTGGCACAGATCTATCTTTGTTGATCTTCTTGTGATCATGTCCTATGCCCTTTCTCTTTTACCACATTCAAAAAAGGGTTTCTGGATCTTTTTGGAGCACTGACGTCACTTATATGTTTTTCTCCACATACTTAGAAGTGTTGACCATGAGATTAGTCCACTTTGCACAGCTCTGAATCTCTCATGTGGTTGACACAATAATTAATTTTATATGTTCAACAATGACAACCTAAGAGGATGCATTCAAAGAATGATCATAGTGAACAAGAGGTCAAATAAGACACATATCAAACTCTAACAAGTAAAAGTAAAATACATATGTTTAGATAAAAGATGGATATAGATGCCTCTCTGGTACTATGGCTCAGCTCTTTAAGACCCTCTTGATGATTCGGAGTTCATTTATGAACCGAGTTATCCAAATTAAGAAGAAGTCAACAAGTGCAAAACTCCTAGTTAAACAAGATTTTTCAAAAATATCAATAACTAACTCTATGAGTCTGATCATTCTACTTGGAACCTGAAGAGGGCAGTCAAACACTGAAACTCCCAGTCAAACCCTCAGAATACATGGGCATAATAATTAACATTTTTGGAATTTTGCCCAGTTTGGTTTAGAAGCTCCGGGTCTGACTGCTCAATGTTGGGCCTTCAAGGAAAACCTTCCTTTGAGAAGTGGGATGGGGCAACCTTTATCTCCATCTATGTCCTATCCACTATATTTTAAATATGAAGGTTAACCAATATCTATCATATTACAATGTTTTAATCGCCTGGTACATTTTACTGATTCCTCTAAATACAAATGTCTGCTTTTTCATAAATATGGACTCCTGGAAATGAAGTAATAAAATTTACAAGTGTAAGAAGGCTCATCATCTACAATAAACAGAACTACATCATCAACATTGTATCTATGAAGGAAAATGGTATATTGTCTTGATAGATCTAGTACAGTCCATTTACCCTGCCTTTGCACACGAGATTTCTTGATAAGTGAAGCATGTTGGGAGCAGATACTTTAAAATGTAACGCCACTTTTAATGAACTATTTAATTGTATCATGATATCTATGGTTCAATATGTACACATTAAGCAGAGGAAAGATGTTGCACACTCCATCTATCATACAGCGCGTGTTAATGCTATGCAGTATCTTTATTCAGTGTGATAGGTATCAGACTACATTAGTATAGCTGGATGGCCTACATTCTGCATGATAAATGGCTACTTTCATGTATGTTGATGGAGAAAGATTGGTTTAGAAATATAAAATGATAGACTCCGGTAGACCTATTTAGGTGTATTACATTGCTTCTGTATTAACTGAGCTGTGTTGATGAAACGTTATACCGGGAGAATACAATAATGAGTGGCACCGATGGAAAAAGCTATTTTTTATAAGTTCACCAAGTCTCACCTTAACGTCAGGACAAAAATATCAAAATATGTTATGTGCTGTTTTATATATATATATATATATATATATTCACGTGTACAAGTAATAGGATTTGCTTCTGTTGCATATTTCTGTACTGTGAATCACTGCATTTTAGAGAAAGCTGTTAAGGAGTGCTTGGGCTGATAAGTGGATTAAAAAGGACACATATTTCTATGCCAAGCTATTGTAAATTTCTGCTTATGGTTGGCCACCTATACATGGGCTAATCATGTTTGGCCCCATGAACAGTACTAATCATAATTGCACCCCTGTACATGGCTGATCATGGTTGCCCCTGTACCGTGTTGATCATAGTAGGCCCCCTTTATAAGACATAGTTTCCCCCCTACACAGGGTTGATCTTTATTGTCACCATTTTTAAGACTGATTGTGGTTGCCCCCCTGTACAGTGCTGATCATGGTTGGTCCCCTGTACAGTGCTGATCATGGTTGGCCACCTGTTCAGTGCTGATCATGGTTGGCCACCTGTACAGTGCTGATCATGGTAGCTCTCCCTGTACAGTGCTGATCATGGTAGACCCCCCATACAGTGCTGATCATGGTTGCCCCGCTCTACAATGCTGATCATGGTTGCCTCCTGTACAGTGCTGATCATGGTTGCCTTCTGTACAGTGCTGATCATGTATGGCCCCCTGTACAAGGCTGATCATGGCTGGCCCCTGTACAGTGCTCATCATAGTTGGCCCCCTGTACAGGGCTGATTATGGTAAGCCTCTGTACAGTGGTCATCATGACTGACCACCTGTACAGTGTTAATAATGGTTAGCCCCCTGTACAGTGCTGATCATGGTTGCCACACAAGCAGGATCTTACATATCAAACCCAGAAAAGTGTGGCATAGGGGACTGAACTTAATTGAACTTAGTACCTGCTGTATTTTGGCAAAACAATGTGTAGAGCAGATACCAGATTACCAGCTGTCTTTCACTCCCATCACCCACAATCAGAGGCTGTGTGATGATAATGTGATCTGTAGCAAACCACTGGAGGGCCACTTTATTTCTGACCTAGATGCAAAACAGTATAAATCTATTTTAGTCTATTTTAGTGCTATAGAAATGTATTGCATGTTTATGCAAAAGGTAACCGTCTGTAGCAAGCTCGCTACATCTCTTCATGCTATTTCAAGTGCAGGAGAACCTTGTTTCTAAATTAAGGTTGGAAGCACCCCAACTGCTTCCATTAATCATCTCTGACATTCACATCGGGACCATCTCCACTGTATTAATAATCCATTTCACAGGTATGTGCGCTCTAAGCTTCCTTACATTAATTAACCTCAAGTGGGTTCTTCTGTCACAGTCATCAGTTTCATTTACTTCTGCAGGTATCAGGTGAGCCAGTATTTCTGCAAATGACACAGCTTTACAGTAATAGGACTCTGGCATGCCACGCATGATGTAAGGCAATTTAAATATATCACTTATGTAGAACATAGTGTCTTTGAACCACGAGCATTTGACCCTTACATTCAACAAAGCAAAGGAGTTTGCTGTAAAAGATGATCTTTGACATCACGACTGTGGCTGAGGTAAGTTGGGATAATTAAAAAAAACTAAAAATGTCTCAGCATCAGCTTAACTCCCTCCCTTCTCCTTTATGTCACCTCCCCTCCTTTCTTTCTTTAATTTTTTTCTTTTTTTAAAATTATTTTTAAAGTAAAAAAAAAAAGATAAAAAGTGGATGAAATTACCTTATTGTGCTGGATGATGGCTTGTTAAACCATAATGCATACTTGCCACTGATAACAGCAGTGTTTTTTTTTGTTGTTTAGTCATCTTTTTATTTTTCTATTTATTTTTTGAGTTGTCCACATGTTTATAGGGTCTACTTATAACCTCTCAAATTATTTAACATAGAGAACAATTCAGTCCAAGTGGATTATGGTTGCGTTTTATAGATTAAGGGTGTTAGGTTCACCTGCTATAGAAATATTTAGCATGAGTATATTATATATTCCACAACATCAAAACACATTAAGGTGAAGCTCCACAACAGTAAAACACAATTTATATTTATGATTAGGAACATATGAAGTAACTTTTTTTATGACCCATCATTGGTATCGTTTAAAAAAAAAAAAAAAAAATTTAATACAAATTAATATTTTCCTAATTTTTCTCTGGAGGAGATCTATAAATTTAGATGTGAATCTTTCCAAGCATACCACTATTCACTGTGTGTATTGTATGTGATTGGTAATAAAGTTGTCTAGACCTCTCACCCATCACAAGTATTGGCCAACAATAACCACAGCCAGCATGAGATGGCTACCCCTGTAATATTTCAGACCAAGTTGGATCACTGATGCTGTAGTAACTTTTAGGTGTCTTTATGCTTTACTGACATCAAATTATGTAACTAATGAGTATTTTACTAATACTGACAAATTTTAAGCACATTAATGTAGTTTGAACATGTACTATCGCAAGTTGAAACAATAATGCAGGTTTAGTTGCTGCACAGCTATACATTCACTCTCAAAGACTCTCAAACGTGTCTCAAATATCCGCTGCCACTATTGTAAACTACCTTTAGGAAGTACGCAATGTCTGAAGAATAAACTTAGGGGCTTTTTCACTAAACTGCAAAATGTAGGAAAGAGAAATCCAAATGGCGCAATTCAGGCATGTAACTGCGGGTAAACTGGAAAATTTCTCGAGATCAGAAATGTTAACCTATATGTTAACCTATACCTACCAATAGCGAAATGGTTTGTTCGTTGTTAATTGGAAAGCAGGGAGGTTGCCAAAATGGTCAGATGTGGAAAGGGTGATGCAGAGAAACAGAGCATTAGAAAGAGAGGATGGACATTTAGGGGTTTACATGGCTCCGAAGTATAGGTAGGTCCTTTGGGAAGAATATTGTTTATCACATGGACAAAATTCTTTATAGTTTTTTCACCTCATCAGCTCACATCTCCATGGAAACTCGGAACAATGTATGTCATATGTGTGTGTTTGTTAAACAGGGGTATTGAGGGTTTGAACGGACTTATTCAATCTTGCCGGGTTATCCATTACATAGTTTTTGCATTTCTCCTATTTATATAGAGTGCCTCTATCTTCCGTATAGAAGAGATTCATATGCTATAGGGCCTCGTTCTCAGGACATGGATGCAGATGATGACCAATACGTCGAGTTGGAGCATGCCTTTAATATGGGACTATGGGGAGATTGGGGAAAAGAGTCGGGTAGAGTACCCCCCGGGTAGATTGATGGAGGGCAAAGGTTATTACTTGTATTTTGGTTTATTAGCATAATAAGATACTTTGTACTGTTTGATAGATTGTTGTATGTTTTCTACTTTTTTGTGCATCCTGTGCCTAACCAATACCTATGTAAAGTGTCTTGTATGTAAATTATTTTTATGTATTTTGTGATAAAACTAATAAAAATGTATATATATATATATATATATATATATATATATATATATATATAAAAAAAGAAATGTTAACCTAAATTTTGCAAATTTGATTTCAGTTATGTGCTAATTTGCTTTAAGCATTCTGATTAAACAGAAATGTATTTTGTTTATTCATTTTGTCCGTCAGCCCATCCATCTGTCTGTCCATCCATATATTTATATTATCTAAACATGTATTTTTGTACAGTTAAGTAGTGCCTAAAGCAGTCGACCCTGTGGGATCAATTCCATGCATAATTATTTTTGGTCACACATAAATGAGTCCAGACAGCCATATGGTAATATTGTAATTGAGGATTAGAAAAATAAAATGTATACATTCATTAAGCAAACCAATGATATAAATGTTGCTAGATTTATTTTCATAATACGTTTACAGAGAATACTGCAAATCCACTTTTCCTGACTGCCTGCCTAATCCCAAGATTTAAAAAAAAGTAAATAAATAAAATAAAAATCAAAGCCATGAAATAAATCTTTGAAGAAAATAGAGAATCACATTAAAACATTTCTGTTGTTGTTCAGATAACTAGTGTTACGAAATCCACAATCCCTTTAATTTATATTGTACAGTAAAAGAAGGATTAATCTTAATGAGTGCAACCATGTTATTCTCGATCTTTGAAAAATTATGAAATAAATAGCAGTACAGTAAAAACACCTTAAAGGGAAATTGTCCTATTTTATTGACCCCTTAATGTTATCTATTTATTCTGTTCAACAACATGGCTGGACTTGCCTGTGGACACAGAAAGCACGTGGCTCCATGCACATACCTCCTTGGGCTGCCTGTATTGATCGCTAAAAGGCATTGTTAATATTTTTTTATTATTATTGCCTCAACCATAAGAGATAATGTTTAAGGGAGGGAGAAATGCTAAAGTGAATATTGGTTGGCATTGATGCTTTCACATAGGATGCACGGATTGCAAAGTAGAGAATAGAGTGTTAATGGTACAAGTATGAACGCATATTTCAAGATGCTTTTAGAAGCTTTTGCCATAAACTCTCAAGGGCCAAAGAGGCAGCTGACCCATAAATACATAAAATGATGTCAATGGCCAATGGAATGTAGAGTAGCAATGGTCAGATGCAATAAGATGTTCCTCCTTTAAAACGCGTTGAGTAACCTTGTTAGCGGTGGAGCTAAGTAGTTGGTGGGGTGAATAGTTTCAGTCAGTTAGCACAGGCATTTGGTATGTTTGTCCTACCGTTCTTACAGTAAGATATACTTGTTTTCTGATTAAAAAAAAAAACTGTATATGGTACTTATCCCGTCTATTAACTACAATTAAACATAAAAGATTAAACCTTCAGAAGCTTTGACAGTGCCTGCTTCATTATGTGTTAATTGGGCAGGGAAAAAAAAATCAGCATGCAACATTTTTATCTAATCATTGATTTCAAGATTTATTTAATTTTCCCTTGACTAATTTTTCTTTTAAAAATCAATTCAATTGGTGAAATTTGGGCAAGGTTATTTTTACCAAAGAGTATACCTCGCTCTCATTTGTGGAGCGCACCACTTTTTTTATAAATACTTTTCCAGTCACTCATATTGATGTATTGCTGCCCATTGTCGACCATCATTGTGTGCTATTTTACTAGTAGTTACCCACATATGTGATCTGGTGTTTTTCTCAATGAGATTCTCAAAGCCAAAATTTGACAGAATGGAATTGAAGTATTGCTAAAAAAAATCAGAACAGATGATTTGATTGAACCTAATGAAGTCTAACTATAAAAGTATTAGAAAAAAACATTATTTTATAGAATTCTTTTAAAGTTTAGTGGTACTTTAACATCTGTTCTACTACTGTATTTAAGAACATGCTGAATACCAATTGCTTTCAACCAGGATTTGTCGATTTTGGCTACGTGTGTTGTAGAATGTAAAAACAAAAATATGCCATCCATAAATTCATTAAATGCAATAGAGTTCTCAGACAGCCTCGAGGATGTCCCAAGGCCCTGCTTGGCCCGAATCCAGTCGCAGGACAGTTAATGTGCAGCTCTGGGCTAGGAATTAATGTCAATCAATAGCTCAGAAGTTACATTATGTTACAGTAATAGAATCCAACCATGATTTAGTCAGCCATGCTTTGCTTTATCCAGTCCAAGGAATAAAGTTATTTTTTCCTCCACCAAGGACATACTTGTATCTTGTATCAATAAACTGGCACCTTGGCACAACAATATTGGCATCATCAAGCAGCCATGGGTGTTTGCAGGAGTATGACGCACTCTCTTCTGGAAAATCAGCCCAGAAATGTTCTTAACCAATCCACTGTTTAGCAGACAGATTGACCAAGTAATTTCCTGATTGATATGGGCATATCAGGGGGCCATCCTGTCTGTCAGCAATGTCTTAAACTTGAATGATGCCATTTTGTTCCAGTACCTGACATTAAAGGGGCACTCCAATTTAATCATTTTAGCTTCTTGAAGTGCTTTGTGTGTGAAGAGTGTGTCCTTTTTTATTTTTTCAATCCTGATTTCAGCATCTGTTAATGTTACCCTAAATTTATACAGTATGTGCAAAACTAATTCCATACATATTCTCTTTGGGGTATATCGTCTATTTTTTATTGAAGTGTTGCTTTCAACAAACAACTTATTTCTGAGATCATATCGTATCTTTCTTCTCCCTAGTGGACCTTGTAGTCACAGATGCAGATGATGAAAATGAGCCCAAAGAGGTAGTCTTTACCTGGGTAGATGGTTAGATCTTTTGACACAGATCCACATAAAACATGTTAGTAAAGGCATAGGGTAACTTTAATTGTGCAGAATCATAAGAACAGGCAGCAAAGAGAGATTTGTGTCATAAAGGGCAAATAACATTGCTCGATTCTGGAGACTGAGCCCTTCGGTTCCCCCCATTAACACTTACTTGTAGGAAAGTCACCAGATGGCTGGTGGCATGTCAAAAAACATATCCACATATATGGCAAATCTCATTGTTACCACACAACTGCCTCAACCCTCTCTGATCATGGTTCATATTATATTGCAGGGCAATCATTCCTGGTATTTTATTAACTAGTTTTGCACAGCAGCCAAGAAAATGGATGGCCTTCTCTATAATATTTTACTAGATAAAAAAAAAGAAACTACGGTGTTTAAATAGCACTAATTAATAAAGTGCACGCCTGCACAGGACTAAGATTCAGCATATTAATTAAACACAATTCATACTAATTTTGGTAATACAAAATTACACTGAAGTACAGCGACTTTTTTTTTAATGTCCCACAAGCGCCAATTAAAAATATTACCCTACATTCTAAGGTTCTAACATACTTATTATCATTTCCTGCCTTATTGCAAATGTTCCATTTCTGTTCCTGTCTAGTACCAGTGGTTAACTCAGTCCTTCAGGATAAGAGTTAATATGCATTAGTTTTAAAACATCACATTGATAATTATTTTTTAAAATGCATTTATTTAAAAATAATGAATTATATGTACAAGAAAATGACAAACGGCATTGGGAGAGCTTCAATAAAGAAGAATTTTTAAATTGTTTTTATTAAAGGACCACTATATGCACCCAGATCACTTCAGCTCAATGAAGTGGTCTGGGTGCCAGGTCCATCTAGGGTTAACCCTGCAGCTGAAAACATAGCAGTTTCAGAGAAACTGCTATGTTTCACTGAGGGTTAATCCAGCCTCTAGTGGCTTTCTCACTGACAGCCACTAGAGGCACGTCTACGATTCTCAATACTGAGTAGATGCTGGACGTCCATAAAAAAGCATTGCGTAATGCTTTCATATGGGCTGTTTGAATGCGCACATGGCTCTTGCCGCGCATGCACATTCGGATCTGACGTCGGCAGAGGGAGGAGAGTTCCCCAGCACAGAGGGAGCCCGGCGCTGGAGGAAGGTAAGTGGCTGAAGGGGTTTTAACCCATTCAGCCCAGCGGGAGGGGGGCCCTGAGGGTGGGACCTAATGACCCTATAGTGTTTTCCTGGCACGATAGTGCTCCTTTAAGCCCGGCTGGACAACAATATCAATTAAACTGGAACAGAGTAGGCATTACTAAGTTGTTATTGTCAGACATGATACACAGGGCAAACAACCTGCATCTCTTGAGCCTTTGATAAATAAACCCCTCAATCCTCTGCCATCTATGATTATGCCATAAGAGTGTCCAATTGTCTAAAAACCGCAGGTGGGAGAGGAGAGGAACTTCAAAATAAATCAACAGTTCAGGCAGAATTTTGGCCAGGTAACAGGCGTGTAAAAATTGGCTGTATAAAACAAGCATCCTTTAATCATCGGAAAACCTGTGTTGAAAGAAGTATAAGAAATTATGTTGACATACCTGTACAAAATCTTTGATTGCTATTGACCATTGTCATATATATGGTTTAAATAAATGGCACATATATATGGTTTAAATAAATACCTTTCTCGCCTACTTAAAATAATTATTGTATTTATTTCAAATGTGCTTCATCACGTATCTTGCATAAATTCTTCAAGAACATCATATATGTTTACAAAATAACAAGGTGGAATAACATTTGCAAACAGTAAATGTATTAAGACAACCTATGAAAAGAAATAACTGAATAAACTTAATAATTAATAATTGGTAACATTTATGATACCCATGAAGGTGAGATATTTAGGGTCATGCAGAAGTGAGATGATACGGAGTGGTTTTTAAAACCTTTGGCTATATTTCTGCAATGCTCTGCAATTCATATTCTTAGTGGTCTGGTCGTACGTCCAATATATTGGAGGCCACATGGGCACTCCAATAAATAGATTACGTTTCTGCTGCTATAGGTGATTACGTCTTTTATATTGTATATTTTACCAGTAATATTCGATTTAAATGTGGTACTCAATTTTTCTGTTATGCTGGTTCTTCTGCAAGCTAAGCAGCAGTTACACTTATAAAAACATTTTTTCTCTATCATAATATTTTGGTTCTTGTTTGGACTATTGTTGGTGTAGTTTTTTTTTTTAGGAACATTTTTAGACTGGGTGCACCTCTAAATACTATTTTGGGTCTATTTTAATTATTTGGGGAATTACATTTTTTAGTATCTTGTCTTCTTTCAGTAAATGCCAGTGTTTATTCAGGATCTTTTTGAGTTTTGAGTTGTCTATTTTTAATATTGTAGTCCAACACAATGGGTAGTGAGAAATTCTGTTTCCTTTGGGTTTTTTCTTTATGTATAAGATCTTTTTCGTTTAATAGTAATGTGTGATTTATGGTGGACTATGTTTGTGCTCTCATCTCCTTTTTGTGTTAATCTTTTTTTTTATATCATTCCCTTTTTTTTCCTTTTTTTTTTAAATAGGGGTCTCTGAGCAGTTCATTCATAGTCTTGTTAGTTGGATTTTGGGTATGCTGTCTAGCCACACTTTGTTGTGACAGCTCTTAGTATCTATGTAGTTGTTAACATGTACATCTTTAAAGTGTGTCTTTGTATTTATTTTATTATCTTTTATGTAACTATTGAGATCCAAATATGTGACTTCAGTGTTACTAAAATCTGTGGTTAAAACTATATCTTTTTCATTAGAGTTTACCTTCTTCAAAAAGAATTATAATCTTGTGCTTATGTAGTAGATACTCTCCAAATAAATAGGTCATCTATATATCTTGATTAGGACACCAGGTTTTGCACCCAGCCATGCCTCCCTCCCCCAAACATATCGTTCTTCCCATTCTGCCATGTAGAGGTTGGCATAGCTGGGTGCAAACCTGGTGCCCATAGCTGTACCCCTTCTTTGTAGATAAAAACCATCTTTAAACCCCCCAAAAATATTTTTTAAGATCATGTCTATGCCTTCAATTAAAATATTGATTTGATCCTGCATCATGGAGTCCTCTTTTTCTAATATAGATCTTACTGCTTGGCATCCTTTGTCATGTTGGATAATAGTGTACAGTGACTGTACATCACAAGTAATTAATGAAAGATTCTCTTCCCAAACAATATTTCCTAGTTTTTTAAGTAGGTCCATTGTATCTTTGAGGTATGATTTTGATTTTGTTTTTGGTTGCAATAAGATGTCAATATATTCTGATAAATTAGAGAGAAGAGACCCAATACCAGAGACGATGGGTCGTCCTGGGGGGTTTGTAAGGTTTTTGTGAATCTTGGACAGGAAATAGATAACAGGTATCCTAGGGTGTAGAACATTGATGTAATGAAATTCTTTTTGATCCAGGATCCCCACATCTAATGGCTTGTCCAAGTAATTCTTACATTTCTGTTTCATGTTTGAGGTAGGGTTATTGGCCAATTTGACGTACATATTTGGGTCATTTAGTTGTTTGTAGGCCTCTTCCTCATATTGGTCATTAGATAGGATTACAAGGGCTCCACATTTGTCAGCGGGTTTTATTACTATCGATGTATCATTATATAAATCATTTAATATCTGTCTATCATTTAGATTTGATTTGTCTCCAATTTTGTTTTCTAAGGTTTTGAGTTCTTTGCAAACTTTTTTCTCGAACATATCTAGAGCACTAGATTTGTAGTATGCTGGCTAGAATGTAGATTTATTTTTTAAACAGCTTCTTTTGTATTCTGTGTCTTTATTAATATCAGGGGCTTTTACTATGTTCTCTTGTATGTTATCTTGTTTAGAGATAATAAAACCTTTTAGAGTGTCATTTCTCACAAATTGTTAACATCTATATATGTAAGAAAAGAGTTACATGATTTCGTAGGGGCAAACTTTAAACCTTGTTTGAGTACACCTATCTGGGTTTTGTTAAAGATTTTTTGTGATAAATTAAAAATGCCTGTGGGTGAGTCATTAGGTTCTTTGTTTAAAACCTCTCTAAACTTCTTTTCTTGTTTTCTTCTGCCTGATCTTTTTCCTCTAAATCTCTTTAATATATAAATGGAATTTCATAAGAACTTAGCCACACTTCTGAAGAAACCTTTTAGAGGCGAAACGTGTTGAGTGGGACTCCTTTATTTTTTGTCTGGTTAATAAATAGTATACTTTATATTTTATATTCTATATATATACTTTTATTCATCCATCCTATTGCTTCCTGGTACCATCGTATCCCTAGGTGGGGAATATACCACCCATGCTTTATATACTAGAGCAAGTCCTGCTCTGGTAAATGTAAGTGCATTACATTATTTATCTAAATATTTAATAGTACTTACTTCACCATTGTAGGATCTTTTTTGTATTTACTCCTATATATGTCCTGCATACTGCACTTCATTTAAGGCACCGTGACGTCCATTTCATCATATATCTTTAGACGGGGATTGTTCCATCCATGCGCAATACAGCTGAGCTCTGAGTTAGCTCAATAAAATGTGAGTGAAAACCACACAGGATTTTCCATTATTTTTCCACTGTGCCTTAAGTGTACAAACTGTACTGCACTATTATAATTTTCTGTATTTTTTTTTATCTTTGAGGTCAACTGTGTATACCACCCTAAAGACGTGTACGTATAAAATGTTGTACTTATTTTTTGGGTGCGTTTTCCCCTACCTTTTCTATACTACCAATGAAAAGACAGTGTTTACAGCAAAAAGCCTGACAGGACTGACTATACTCACCAGAAGAACTACATTAAAGGACCACTCTAGGCACCCAGACCACTTCAGCTTAATGAAGTGGTCTGGGTGCCAGGTCCTTCTAGGGTTAACCCATTTTTTTATAAACATAGCAGTTTCAGAGAAACTGCTATGTTTATTAATGGGTTAAGCCTTCCCCCTAATCCTCAAGTGGCTGTCTCATTGACAGCCACTAGAGGCGCTTGCGTGCTTCTCACTGTGATTTTCACAGTGAGAGCACGCAGCGTCCATAGGAAAGCATTAGAATGCTTTCCTATGTGACGGGCTGAATGCGCGCGCAGCTCTTGCCGCGTGTGCGCATTCAGCCCAGGAGGAGGAGAATAGGAGGATCGGAGGAGGAGAGCTCCCCGCCCAGCGCTGGAAAAAGGTAAGTTTTAACCCCTTTCCCCTTTCCAGAGCTGGGCGGGAGGGGGACCCTGAGGGTGGGGGCACCCTCAGGGCACTATAGTGCCAGGAAAACTAGTATGTTTTCCTGGCACTATAGTGGTCCTTTAAGCTATTCTGGTGACTATAGTGTCCCTTTAATATACGTTATTGGAGATTTTATTTTTGGATGAACTTTTGAAATTATTTTTTTTAAAATATTAAGATATAACAAAATATCATATCTAAAAAAAAAAATCTTAAACTATTAAATCATTTGAAAAGTGTATCCAAAAATTTTCAATTGAAGACTAAATGCGATTGGCAATACTGAGGTTCAAAGAGCCAAGCCATGACTATAGCTAGGTTGGAGAAAGATTTGGTCTTAGTTTTCCCATTCAGATTTAATTTGTTGAAATTCAGTGTTTGTTGTTACTATTATTATTATTATTATTATTATTAGTGTTGTTAACTAAACCATCTGAATTGATTCATAAACCAGAGACAAACAGATAACAACTGGTTTATTTTCTATAAACACAAATCAAGGATAATTTTTTGTTATTGATTGTACTGTTTGGATGGCAAGCAAACACGAGGATACACATCAATTTGTTTGGGTATGACCTGAACCTGCAACCAGTTTTAAATTGGTGCACATCCATCAATTCTGGAAAAAAATCCTCTAACGCACAAGACACATACAACAAAACAAGTTTCAACATATGTCGGGTGCCATACAATGTACCAAAAAACATCAATTGAATTGTCACAATAAATAATACAAGCATTTCTTTTAAGCAAATTTAAAAATGATAAACAAAATTGCCTTTATGCGTTTTTTTTTTGTTTTTTTTAGTAAAACCAGGATATGTATTCATGTGATATATTTATTTGTATACACATTCTCTCAAAATTCTTTAAACAATCCATTCGCAAACACCCAAGGCAAGTACTTCATTATTAATGCAGTCAGTCAACAACAGTTGTGAGCCTTGTGTTTGCTATCAGGATTTTCTGAACACAGAAGTGCCCATGAGGCTTTAATATGCCTTCCCCAAAATCCATGACTTTCCCTCATCTCTGAGGATTTCTAAATACAATTTTTATTCCTGCAAGTAACATGCATTTTGGTGCACAGATGTGATTTTTTATATTTATAGAGATTTTTAGCTAAGGTTAACAAAATTGATCTGTAACATATATACATATATATATATATATATATATATATATATATATATATATTCCTAAAAGCACTAGGGATGCAAACTGTATATATATTGATTATACAGAGACTTATGTGGTGTGTTTTTTTACTTATTTACCAGTTCTGCTTGAATTTAGCACTTTACTGCATAAAAATACAGTAACAACAACTGCAGGTTTTTTACAGTATCGAAATTTTGTGATAGTGTAAGTGGCCCATGATGGGGTACATGAGCATACGGCAAAATGGAAGGGATGCCCAAAAGTGCATGAGCTTTTTTGGAATTATCCGATGCTTTACATATTAATTTCACCTGCACACATCACCTTAAGGGGACACTGTAGGCTTTATCATACTGAAATAGTTCATGTGCCTAGAATCCCCTGGCACCATCCTTGCTTAGTGTTAAATAATTTTTAATGGTTTAATACTTAACAGGAATCCGCAGCAGTCCTTCCCCTCTGTGCTGCTTGTGCTAATGAGGAAGTATTAGCCCGAACAGCAGTGCAAGACTGTGATTGGCTGCGAGTGTCGTGTGACCGCTTTCAGCCTATCACAGTGTCTATTGCTGGTATTAATTTGTAGGACTAGAAGGAAGTGTGAAATCTCTGCATTACCCATACCTCCAGTAGGAGCCGGTTGATGAGTAGCCTGATTTAGAGTTAACATGACCGAAATTGATTTAATTCTGAATGGAGGGACAGCACCAGCAGATCAGGCACTATAAACAATTCAATTAGATGAAATACTTATGGTGTCTACAGTGTCCCTTTAAGTAAATGCACCAATAAAGTATATTAAACTAAGGCGCGACAAAACTATATTCACCTCAGGAGTGGATGTCCCCCTTTTAAGTCTATTTTTTTAGCTATTGGTATGAATCTGGGATACATAATAAATAACATATCTATGGGTACCTTCACATATCTGAAGGTGCACTCTCATAACCCTTGGAATTAGGTTCTCCCGAAGGCCAAAAATTCAGGTCTCACACATGGCTATTCATTAACGTCTGAAATATAGCATATTAACATCCAAATAGCAAAATTTAGGCAAAAATAGTTGATCTGGAAAAAATTACAAACTCAGCTACAGACACAGCATGACTATTTTATCCTTAGATTTTAATTTGAGACAATTAGGAGTTTATTGAATAATCCTGACACATACCCCAAGTGTCCCTACTTTGTGTCCCTACTTTTGTTCAGGAATTTTATGGAAGTCACATTTTGACCGACCGCACGCATGGTTCTGTGCCCAAAACAGTTCCAGAGAATCAAGCTGTGCAGTCGGTCTACTTCAGGGATTCGAAGTGAAATATAAAATACCAAACGTATAGCCTCGAGAGTAGTCTCAGTTCATGTCTCTCGCTTGGGAGTTTAGTCTTACCGAATGCTGTTCGACTCCCGTTCGAATAGCCGAACATCCGTGGAAGGTAAATAGTTAGCGATGTTTGTGCCGTCAAGTGTCCGATTTGAGTTCCATGTACTCCTGCTTCGAACCACTTCGACCTTTCGGGATTTCAAAGTGCCGCTTCAAACCACTTCGGGAGTTCAAAGTGCTGCTTCACAAACAGTTTATTACAAGGGCCATAGTCACAGGGCAGGAGGCTGACAAGTAGGGTCCTCCAGGAGCTCGTGGCAAACTCAGGTAAAAAGGGGAGTTTGTCACATCTAGAATTTCAGTTCATTTTTGGTGGTTACCGATCACAAAATACAAGGAGTTATATAAAATTTAAATTTTGAGCTATCGTAAAATTTTATATGTTTGTCTAGTAAGCTTAAAGGGACCCTATAGGTACCCACACCACTTGAACTCATTTAAGTTATCAGGGCGCACTGTCCCTCTCCACCTTAGTCCTACAATGTAAAACATTGCAGTTTTAGAGACACATGTTTACATTGCAGTACTAAGACAGGCACTAGAGACGCTTCCAGGAGTTTACCAGACTCTAGGTCCTTTAAATGACGCTGGACGTCCTCATGCTCTGCATGAGAATATCCAGCGTCAGTGAAATCCCCATAGAAAAGCAATGAGTCCTTAACTGGCTATATTACATCTTAGTTGTATAAATTGCTATTAGTAAAATTTCTCAGCACAGACCCGCCTGTGGTTTTACCCCCACTCACACCCATAAAATGAAAGTGTCGCTCTTTGTCCAATTGCAATGTTGGGAGGTATACGCTAAGGGGTCTATTCATAGCAATGAATAGTAGCACAAAAAATAAATCTTAATAGCAAATTTCAGGGTAAAATAGCCAAGCTTTGACTAATAAATCAAATGGTAATTGGCTTCTATTGTTACTACTGTTACTACTATTACTTTGTTACTATTATTATTACTACAGTTATTACTATGATTACTTAATAACCCAGTGTCATTATGTAAATTTGTAATTAGAGGCCAAAACTGCCAATTTGGAAACATAACTAAGTTTTCATCTATTTTGACTTAAAATTTTAAAATCACCTTTTGCATTCACTTTGAATTCTCCACTAGTCACCTTTTAGTGATGGTTAGAATGCTTTAAGAGCGTAACGCCCTTGCTAGGCAGGGCCATGTAGGACAACGCTTACTGGCTGAGAGTGTCAGCTGAGTATTCCCGGCCAATGAGCAATGGATTGGCCAGACGTAGCTCAACAAAGTCCTCTCCTGCAGGAAAAGACTAGAAGTGGTGCGTGCAACCGGAGGAGCCAGGTAAATGGTTAAACTATTTTAAAATGGTTTGACGGATTACACTGGGAAGGCGCTTTGGCACTGCAGGCACCATACAACAACAGCGGGCTGCAGTGTTTATGGTGCTTGGAGCATTCATTTATCACTGTTTGAGTATAACGGCAACCCCCCTTATCCTTCATGAACAAAAAACGTTAGAAATACATACATCCCCTTTACTCTGTACACACGCTCTTTCCATAAGAAATTGACAATTTGCAATTAACTTTTATACCTATATTTAACTGGCTGCAGAAACATTCCCGATTCAACTTTATCTCCTTACAAAAATAGCTGATAATTAAATGAAATACCATACAGGCTAAATATTGCAAATATTTGCAGTTTTACAAAGAGCCAATTGGAACCTCAGGTTTCGCTGTACGATAATGTTTTATTGTATGATTTTTACAGTGTGTTTGTAGATTCACATTGCGGAAAATATACTTTGTCAAAGTATCAGCAATGTGAGATAACAGAGAATATTGTTCCCCAGCTTGAAATAGATTACAGGATGTGCCTGGTATTGTTCGCTGTTGCCAATTCTCCCAGAAATATTCTCTCCTGCTTCTCAGAACGTACTTAGAATTTAATGAATGAAGCACCATCTCTGCTTCTACATTATAAACATTCACAAGTTAAGGGCTTATTATTTAAAAAAAGGTTACACCTTTTGTTACTGTGCCGCTTCAATCTTTCCTTTACTCTTATACTTTCGCATTGACAAAGTAATGAGCCAGAAAGACATTTCCGTTTTTATAAAGCTCCTGCCTGTTAAACCGCTGACCTGGATACAGCAGGTTGATATTGTTTCAAGTTTATTCAGCCTTTAATCTGGCAGACGTAACTTTCCACATAAGTTAAAAAGGTAGTAGAGGCTGTAACTGTACGGCAATGATTTCTTAGCTCAATCTAAAGTCATTTTTTCATTTTGCCCCCAAAAATTGCATTTTACTGTACAGCCAAATGAAACCCCTTGCTGGGAGTGCTAAGAGTTAAATCTAGTGTGCTAGATATTATTAGTATCTAGGGTAGACTATAGCTGATTTAATATTAATATGTCCCTTAAGTGCAGATGAAAGGCTTTGAGTAATTTACTAATATGCTTTGTACATAGAGGGTGGGACATAGATTAGTTAAGTATCGTCCCAGTGGACATGTACAGGCAGACACAGAAAGGAAGAAGTAACATGCAGAGGTTTCATACACTAAAACTGAAAACTGAATAAGGCAAAAATAGACGATTTGGAAAAATTCTCTAAGTCAGCTATAGTCGTATCTTGGCTATGGTAGCCTATATGTTGCAGTATGAATCTAGTTCACTACGAATTGAGGTTTAGGGAACAGAAGAAGTCATATAGAATATGACTGTGGCCATCCCTTAAAAATATGTATGAGTACTCAAAGAGGGTATTAGTTGGGGACATAAATAAGCTGTGCTCATAATGTATAAACCTTAAAGGGACACTATGGGCACCCAGACCACTTCATCTATTTGTCTGGGTGCATGGACTGGGTGCAGTGCCCCCCTAGTCCTGCAATGTAAATCAATGCAGTTTTTGAGAAACTGCAATGTTTACATTGCAGTATTAAGACTGTCTACCAGACAGCCACAAGAGGCACCTCCGGGAGTTTACCGGACTCATAGTCCCCTAAAGGACACACGATCTGCAAGAGGACATCCAGCGTCAGTGAAATCCTCAAAGGGAATATTGATTCAATGCTTACCTTTGGGGAGGGTCTAATGTGCGCATGGCATTTGCAGCGCATGTGCAATAGGTCCCCTCCATCAGATGATGTTGGAGGAGGCGGAGTGCCGACCCAGCGCAGAAGAATGTTGGTGCTGGAATCTGGTGAGTAATTAAAGGGTTTTTAACCATGTGTCATTGGGGGAGGAGAGGGGGGCGTAGGAGGTGTGCATGAAAGGGCTCTATAGAGTTAGGAATATTGTATTCCTGACACTATAGATTCCCCTTAAGATAGATATGGGAAATGTGACAGTCTGAATGATGAGGACCTGGAACTCCCAAGATTCTTTGTCAGCTAAAATTATTAAGCATAATGGGAGATGTAATCTGGTGGAAACAGCTGCAGGATGCCCACACAGGCTATAAACTATAAAAAGTGCACAATATGCCATGTAACAAAACGATTTACACTGAGGGAAAAAAAGTATTTGACCCCCTGCTGATTTTGAACGTTTGCCCACTGACAAAAAAATGATCAGTCTATAATTTTAATGGTAGGTGTATTTTAACAGTGAGAGACAGAATAACAAAAACAAATCCAGAAAAACGCATGTCAAAAAAGTTATCAATTGATTTGCATGTCAAAATCAACAGGGGATTTTTTTGCCTCACTGTTATTATAAGCACTACTGATCCAACTTAATTTTGAATAAATGAATAGTTTTTAATCTTACATGGATCCAAATTACGTACAGGGCAAAAGCTAAGTAACCCATTCCTTAATTGTACAATTGGTTCTGTTATCCATGTAAAGATTTGAACATAATATGAAGCACAATAAATCCAACAAAGCGCCTTCATTAGAGACTCCTCACATTATCAAATGGAAATCTCCATTAGCAATGCCGTTACGGAAGCCATTTTGTTGTGGGCAGCTATCTGATGAACATGATGTGTCTGTTCCAGCAAATAAGGCCCAATAAAACCACATGGAGAATTAGTGTGGGGTTCAGAACTCCTGAGATAAATGAAGAATCCTCTCAGTTCTAGGAGATGTATCATAGAAATGTCAGAAGTGATGACAGGTCACTTCCCTCTCTCATCATTATATGGTGGTCTATGCAGCATGCAGTCACTTACTCCCCCCCTCGTTTAGATTTTTATATATATACAGCATAACGTCCTACTCCACAGACAGCTTTTCACAGATATCCTCACAGTACGTATAAGATACAGTGTTTCTCACCTCTGTTTAACTTATCCAGAAACATAACATGAAAAATATATCTATTTTATTCACCCTGAGAATCAGGTTAATTTGGAACTAAATCCCGGAGTTTTACCGTGATCTTAATATAACATTAGTGCTTAGTGGCACCTGGAAGGAAGCTCCAAGACTATGTGTTTTATTAAAAATGCTTTTCAAGGGTCACATTATAGACAATACAAGTGTCAATGTCATTTTGTATAGCACTGTGTGAATGCAAAACAAAATTCAATATACACTGCAATAATTTCTATCTGCGATGTACACAGTGCCCTGGGATAAATTACATAGGTTAAAAATATAAATGCTATAGGTTACAATAATGCGAATTGCACGCAATTTGGTTTGTCGCTGCTCTGCACTAATCATTTAATGCCACATGTCATCAAGTACTGATTGCCAAACATTCCCCTCTGCTGGTCTGCAATGACACCCGCTGGCTGAAAGATACACACGCATTGCAAGAAACATCTCCAATAGTATATCCAGGCTAAAGAGGTGCAACTGCATCAGAGCAAACGTAATTATTACAAACTTCAATATGTTGTGGCTTTTTTTTTTTTTTAGGAAGTATCAGAGCAGCCTCAAACTAGAATACAAGTCTAACACGCAAACTATAATACAATTATATAATACAAACCATAACACAATTCCATAATACAATACAAATAATATTGTAATACTACTCAGGATAATCTTTAACATCTGCTTTATACATTTGAGAAAAGCCATATTTAGCTATGTATTAAAAAATAAAAATACTATTTTTGTTAATATCATCAGCATAGAAGCATAGTAAGGGGCATCACATGATACCATAATAATGTGACATCTTCATCTAGCAATTGGAAACGTGGGTTGGGTCACATGACGTGACAGTAAAGAGATATATAACTGTGATAAAACACATGGGCTTTTTGGGGAAGCAAAGGCAGATTGATTGGTACTGTACTGCTCTTCCCTCGATTTGTCTCTGCATTTATCTCCAGAGTTTATGTTTTGAATAAGAGGCTTATTTTTTATTTTATTTTTTAATCTCTTTTGTATAACTGTTAGAATAGTGCAACCTGGCACACAAACGTAGGTCAAAACTCACTAAATAATGATAATTGAAGAAAAACTTTAGGAATAAATCAGCCATGAGTCTTAGAAAAGAGTGGTAGAAAAAGGATCCAGGCACTCCAAGTATCTTCAATTGTATTTATTAGGATACGTGGAACACCGCAACCGCAAGCTTGACAAAGACCCTTTCAGGGGTCGAAACGTTGTGATGTCCCACTTATCCTAATAAATACAATTGAAGATACTTGGAGTGCCTGGATCCCCTTTCTACCACTGATATCTACTCACTGGGGCTGGGGCTGGCCCTCGGTCCAGTTTAGCACCCGGATCTTCACATGATTGGAGTGTGGTTCATTTTTTCTCTTTTTGCAAATATGAATCTTAGAAAAGGCTGGGCTTAACCAGATATCTCTAGAGAGGGGGAAGTATAATATCATAAAAAACAACATTGAAATTCTCACCAGATTAGGATAATAGAAACCATTGGAAATAATGTTAAATAAAAAATAAAAAATTTAAGACCCTCAAAAAGCAATATTATCCCATTAGTTCTGGCAAATTATGGAAAATTCAGTTCAGAATTAGGTATCAGCTCAGCTGTGACAGAAAATGTGACAGTGAATAGTAGATTAGTATGTCCAAAAAAGTGTGGACTGGACTCATTATAAAACTGCCTGGGTAATTTACTAAATGGAGAGTTGTTGGGAATTCAACGAGAATTTCGGATTTAAGGCCAAAAAAGCTGAATTGGACGCATAGCGGACTTTGCGAATTTTTGGCCTTGAATTTAAAAGTCACATGAAAAATATGGCAAATATGCAACAGTGGCCCCTTTTCCCATAAACATATTGTTGGACAGACATAACAAATCATGTAAATCCACTAACGCATGGAGTAAATTTCAAAGACTGCAAAAAAGCCAGAATTCTAACAAACTCAGAGTTCTGAAAGCTGGTTCTTTTGCATTTGCTCTCTAAACACATTGAAACAATTACAAATATTGAACGGCTTTTTATTTCTATCAAACATACTTTGCCATTGTTGTTAATAAGCCGGGTGGCGTGTTCATCGCACATATTGATATCTACCAGGATGTATTGAATATATCTGTTACTAGGTGATACAATTGTGAATGTTACTTTATTCTGCTGACTTTAACTACATAAAAAGTAAAAGTCCTGCTCTACAACCGTGGCTTATCCTTGGTATGGATGTCATGTCGGTTTGGATGTTTTATATCACTGACCATTACCTCTCATTGTTTCATTGTTTTTAATGTATATTATTGGCAATAAATTTCAATGAAAATGCTTGTAGGTAAAATTATTTGAAAACAATGTAAGACTTACAGGGTTATTCATAAAAGTGAGAATTGTTAGAAATTCAAAAAGGCCTAAGTAGTTAATCTAGGAAAATTCTACACGTCAGCTAGTTTGTTTATTTTGACTTTAAATTTGAAATTCATTTTGAATTGCTGATAATTCTTATCTTACTGTAGTGAATAAACCTGAATTTACAAATCGGGCATTACTTTTTACCCAGAGTTATAGTATTGTTATCCAGATAGGACAAATTACATTAGCCCCAAAAGATTTAGGCTCAAATAAAAACAAGTATGTTTCTATCATTCTATTGCTGTGTGTGCAAATCAGGTAAAATATACAGTATAGAATTAAACTGTAAAAACTGCGTAGGCCCTGCATTTCTCAACATATTTTAAAGCAACAAACCTGTATTTCTTATGCTATAGTGCTTTAGTTGCAGAGTAGTTTTAGGTCCTCCCTCCATTTTCTATAAAAAAAAACTTTAAAAAGGTATTTTTTGCTTTTTTCCCTATTCTGCTATTATGTGTCCTGCAATGTCATCTGGTTTTGAGCCGATGGAAAATTCTATGCTCCTTGTAATGACGTACATGCAATACTTTCCTATGATCTGAAACCTTATGTGACCAATTTTATTTAGTCGTTATAGAGGAAGCGCCCGTAGTGGCTTTAGTGGAAAAAGCTACTAGAGGTGTGTTTAACAGTTTCTATAAAACTACAATGTTTTACAGACCACTTTAATGAAATGACTTTAGTGGTCCTTTAATTTTGATTAGCGGATTTATAGCTCATCTGGTCTTCCCTCCCATGCAATCACATTACTTAGTTAATTTCTTTCTTTAAAGGCCCAGGGCAAGGGTGGGATTTTAAGAGGTCATCGGAACTATCAGGTTCTGGTTGGCTGAAGACAAACAAGCTTTATAATAACATTCAATGATAGAACGAAAATGGTTATTCAATAGAAGGAGGACCACATCCACAATAAAAACTACACACGATTTCACGACACCTAGTCTTGTAAAACTATCCCTGTCATTCAAGTTGACCTTAACTGACATTTATAATGCAGAGGTGTAAAGTGGCAAAAAAAAAAGCCCCAATTTTTTGTCAATCCAATTCCAAATGTTTTGTTTGGAAAAAAAAACATGGTGCAATGCCCTGACACTATGTACCATAATAAACAACTCTGGGATATTTTGTAAATGGTGCAGAGAGGGTCCCTTTAAAAACTTTTAAATAAAAAAAAAATGTATAGAAAACTATTCTACCAATTTAAAGGAAAACAAAAGCATTGATATTATCTGGTTGATGTATAGTCTTGCATTATTTTTGTATCACTTCTATGATCTCTGCAAACATAAACAATATATTTTGAACTGAGCTTGTCTGGTATACATATAGTTGTCTAAATGAAACTGTACCTTCAAAGTTATTTTGATCACCAAGTGGTTAAGAAGATACTAATTATTGCTTAGTACATATTTATTAAACTGTGAGAGACTTGGAGATTCAGGGGGTGGGTAGCGTGATCTTGTAGGTATTTTACAAATCTTATCAAATTAATAAGCAGTACCAATGCCAATTTAACAATGTAAGAATATAAGTCTATTAAAGTTGCTTGGAAGTGTATTTGCAGACATGTTAGTAAACAACATAGAACATATTTGTATAGCCAACAGGCCTGTCTGCCAAATTGACCTTTAAACCTACTAAATAGCACTAACTCTCTTGGCATCCTGGAGCCTTGGGAAATGTAACCTCCACTGGATGCAAGATACATGTATCACTCGGAAGGCATCTTGTGATTTGTAAAATAATTCAGAATATACAGTGATATAAGCAGTTACTTGAAAACTTAAAAAATAAAAATTAAATTTGCCTGCCACCACCAAATGCCAAACATAGCTAATTATACTAAACTAGACCATTCAGTTTCTATGCTGTCTCCCACCATAACAAACATAAAAACCAACGGCTTACCATCAACGGAAGCTCTATTTGGGGGAAAAGTACTAAACAAGGAGCAATCACTATGGAAACCGGTAGACTGTCTAACAACGTTTAGCACTTGTACCCAAAAATTCCCTATTTTGTCTTGAAAAATCTACCAAAAAGTATGAAAGTAATGATTACAAAATAAACTATTGCATTCAGTATGTAGACACTACAGAGTCTATTCTACTTTTGTTGAATTGCAAATATTTGACCACAACAACCAGAATTGAAGAATCAAAGAGTTCGACTGTTTTCCATTCAGGCTACTCCGGTTTTAATTTTGCAACTCCCTTGGCAATTTTTCCTAATTCTTAGCTTAGTGAATTAGCCCACATGTGCCACGCAGCTCTTTCTACAAAAATATGAGATCAAAATGATATTATTTAAAGCATTTTTGGACTCACGCTTATTATATTTTCAAAAGTTGTATCACATTAATCAATAAATATGAAAATAATGTGATCACAAATGCCAAGCTTTTGTGAATAAAGTCAATGGAGTGTACAGTGTACCATAAACTTGTTGGAACCATTCCCTCGAGCAGGGTTCCTATATGTCTGTAGTTATTATCTCGCTAGTTTATTATATTTTTTGACTGCCCGTTGTACAGCCCCAGGGTAGGAGCTCTATAAATACACATTCAATGACAATAATTATTATTACATCACCATATTAAAACAGCTTTATAAGCTGTAACGTTTTTTTGCTTCTGTAATAGTAAAATTCCATCATTGTGTAAGATATGGTTCCTTTAACAAGTCTTCTTTGGAACCCTTTAAATTCTAGGTCTACTCTTTGAAAAAGCAGTTTCTATATATAAATGTATCCATTTAAATGAAAGCAGACATTTACAACGCAATGGCAAGGAGATCTCTTTGTGATTTCCCAGTGTCCCTGCGTTGTGTTTCCCTAAAGACGTCATGTTTACATATCTGTCATCCTAGTACTATTTATAACAACTTGGTTAAAATATGGATTGCATTAGCACAATGCCTTACACAATATGTAACCCAATTAAACATCTTCCCTTCGGCGAGATTTATATACAGTAATCCATTTCAGTTTAAAGTGACAATAAATGAGTTTAAAGAACTTAATTGCAGGAAGCACGACATGAGTTCAGACTTAACTTCTTATAAAAATTAAACTAAGGAAAAAAATCCTGCAACAAAAATAACATTTTCAAGTAAGATATCTTTATCTAAACCTGTGACCGAACTTTGGTTCATTCATTTCACCTTCCTCATCTCTTTTTCCGAAAATAGAATTTATTTTCATTCCTATGCCCTCATTTGTGTTCCCGTCATTGTTATCATATTCTATAGAAGGTACTGTGCACCAATTTATTCAGATATATCCATAGAGCATATCACCCAGCACTGTGATCATGCAGGTCTTGCGAGAACACAGTGTTCAAATGCTGAATCAGAAATCATCTCCTGATGCGTATCTGTTCTCTTACCTTCATCAGGGCTCAGACATCGGATGTTAACCCAGTCTTCCATATTGTAGCAGAAGCTATAAAAGGCAACACCACTAGGAAACGGCGAAGATCAAATTAATACTCATCTCTAGGCTTCTCATTGCTTTGCTAACTTAGATCCAAATGTAAGAAAGAAAGTTCTTGTAGATGCAACATTTAGAGTAATAGGGATATGCTATTACTGACAGGTGGGAGCTAAACAGAACAGGAGGTAAATGAAACGTACAGTATCAGTCTTTCACTGCTGCTATAACACCAGACCACCTGGGATAATCCCGTCGTTAACTCTTTATTTTCAGCCAGCTCTGTGTGTATTGTCTCCTGTGGGTGATCGGTATTTATTTATTTTTTTTGCTTTTACTCTCTGATGGAGAGTTCAGGAAAATATACGCAAACAGAAAGCAGGTTACTTGTGGTGAGAATTCCAATGGGACCCATTTTATTCAAGAGACAGCTGCTGGCTATATAGGCTAACACCAGAGGGATGCCGGATCATATCAAACAAAACCAGCCTCGTACCTCCTACAGCACTCTCTCTGTTTTGATAATTGTGAAAAAAAAAACTTGCAACAATTGCATTTGTGCTACAAAAAACTTCATGCAAACAAAAAGCAACGGTCTTGGATTCAAATCAAAAGTAGAAATTTAATTTCTGTAAAATTGTAATTCAGTTGCTATCGCAAGCCAGCACAATCATTTTATAGTCTTGCACAGGAGATGAGTGAAAATGCTGTATTCTCTGTAATTTATTTTACTTATTTATGACATGTTTCAGAGATGGTTACAGGTAGAGTCTGCTTTGAGATATAGTCATGGTGTGATGACTGTTTGTATGCTACTCAAAAAGAAGAGGGTACTTCACTCATTGTCAGCCTTTGTGTAATTATTATTATTATTATTTATATAGCACCAACAAATTCCACAGCGCTGTACAATGAGTGGACTAACAGACACGTATTTGTAACCAGGCGAGTTAGACACATGGGAACAGAGGGATTAAGGGGCCCTGCTCGATGAGCTTACATGCTTGAGGGAGTGGGGTATAGTGACACAGAAGTTAAGGGTAGGGGTAGAAAGTAGGTTGATAGAATAGTATTCACTGAAGATAGTGTATTTTTTTTAAATGACAGGGATGGAATCAAGGGGTTTGGGTGCTATTAACAGTTTAATTGATATGCATTTTTGAAGAAATTAGTTTTTAATGAGTTTTCAATGATTTGAAGGAGTGGAGACTAACAGAGAAGGGAAGGTAGTTCCACAGGAACGGTGCAGCCCTAAAGAAGTCTTGAAGGCGAGCATCAGAGGTGCGAGTACAAAAAGAGGATATACGCAGGTCTTCAGCAGAGCTTAGGTGCCTAAACGGCACATACTTGTGTATTAGGGAGGATAGATAGGTTGGAGCAGCATTGTGTAGAGATTTGTAAGCAAGAACCAGAATTTTAAATTGTGCCCTATATCTTACTGGAAGCCAATGCAGGGTCTGACAGAGGGGTGAGCCGTGGGAGGTCCGGGCAGACAGGAAGATAAGCCTTGTCGCTGTATTAATTGTAGACTGTAACAAGGCAAGCTGGGAGCGCATAGGACCACTGAGAAGCAGATTGCAGTAGTCCAGATGAGAGAGGTCAGTGGCATGGACCAACACCTTGGTGCGTCCAGCGTTACATGGGGTGAATGTGTTCTATGTTTTTGAGAGGGAAGCGGCAGGATTTTGAGATTGAAGGAGAGGTCGGAGTCAAAGTGAATACCTAGGCAGCGAGCCTGCGAGGTTGAGCTGAACGTGGTGCCATTATTGTGGAGGGAAAAAGAAATGGGAGTAGCAGGGATGAGGGATGAAAGACCAGAAGTTCTGTTTTGGACAGGTTGAGTTTATAGGGACACTCCAGGCACCCAGACCACTTCTGCCCATTGGAGTGGTCTGGGTGCCAACTCCTACTACTCTTAACCCTGCAACTGTAATTATTGCAGTTTTTTATGAACTGCAATAATTACATTGCAGGGTTAACTCCACCTCTAGTGGCTGTCTACTAGACAGCCACTAGAGGGCACTTCCTGATTCATAGCAAAGATTTTCTTTGCTAGAGCGTCGCTGGACATCCTCTCGCTGTGTGAGGTCCTCCAGCGTCGCTCAATTCCCCACAGGAAAGCGTTGAAAATCTTTTTCAATGCTTTCCTATGGGGAGACCTAATGCCCGTGCGCGGCATTGCCGCGCATGCGCATTAGGTTTCCTCAGCCGGCGGGCGGGATCAGTCTCACCCACCGGCTGATGTGATTACTGGGAGGAGCGACGCCGACCCGAAACCACCGCCGAGGGACATCGGCGGGGTCTCAGGTAAGTGACCTGAAGGGGTTTTCACCCCTTCAGCTACCTGGGATGGGAGGTGGGAGGGAGAGGGTACCTGCAGTGCCAGGAGAACAGATTGTTTTCCTGGCACTGGAGTTTTCCTTTAAGGAAGTGAGTGAAATAAACACATACCTCCCAACATTTCATTCAGACAAAGAGAGACACTTTAATTTTAGAGGTGTGAGTGGGTGTGTGGCCAGGGCGGGCTGTTCTGAGACATTTTAGCTGACTTACTAATAACAATTAGTGCAACTGAAATGTAATTTTGAAAGAAGAACAATGTATCTTTTTTACAATGACTGATATCTAAACACATTTATTGCAGCTTAAAGACCTATTACTGTGAGTATCATGGCCGTGATTCTGTTATACACCCAGACACACCAACAATATGGAGCTTCCACAAAAGAAGGACATTAGGATAGAAAAGAGGGATTGATAATTAGAAAGCTAATAAAGCTTTAAGTCCTAAAACTTATTTTAGTGATTTATTGATGCACATGGAGGTTTATTCACTAAAGTGAGTATTGTCAGTAGTTCAAATCGAAGTAAAAGTGAATTTTAAATATGATGTCTAATCAGCCAAACTGAAATCATCGAATGTTTGTTTCTAATTCAGATAGTTTTTCTCAAATTTTGAAACTCACTTTAAATTCATTATAAATCACCACTTTAAAGCATAACCCCTTTTAAACCTTAAATCTGTTGGCGCTATATAAATGGCAATAATAATGATAATAATAATAATAACAGAAATCTCCAATTTGCACACATACATCGCAATGACTCTACTTTGCAGTTTACCCTTGAAATCCATAGAATTTATGTGGATAGCTAGTCACATGGCTACTAGGCCATGGATAGGCAACCTTCGGCATTCCAGATGTTTTGGACTACATCTTCCCTGATGCTTTACCAGTATTATGTCTGCAAGAGCATTAAGAGTGATGTAGTCCACAACATTTGGAATCCTGAAGGTTGCCTATCCCTGACCTAGGCTGAGGCTAAATGTGCAAAGTAGCTGTCTTTCGTTGTCATTAATCCATTGAAAAGAAGACATTCGTGGTAGATTTACTAAATGCCGTGTCGTTTTTAGACAGTGTAATCAGGATAGTCTCTGTCTGCATGTGCTTCTTGAAATGACAGATGAAAGTAATCCTTTCTGTTTGAGAAGAATACAAAACAGAAAATGCAGCTAATAGCTATGAGACAACTCTGCTGGTATAAACTATTACAATTAAATATATGGTTCACAAATTGGGAGCCATGAATCACACTTCGTTAATATTGCCACGGAAAATCAAGCATTAACCAATTAGAGTTAGAAATCCCTCAAAAAGAATACAGTAAAGAAAATTTGTTTTCAAACATAAAGTGCAATTATAACGTTATTCACATTTATATACAAAACTTTCAACATTACATGATGTGCCTGTTATTGTAATGGCCCGGTCACATTTTAGAATCCCGTACTTTATTGCTGCCCTAACAGTAGTCTTCCTCTTAACCCCTTCCCTACCCTAACACACTACACTACACATTAACACTTTAATTACCATGACACACTACACTATCACTGAACATTAACCATTACACAACTCTAACACACTAGTCTGCACATTAACACTTTCATTACCCAACCTAACACACTACACTATCACTGAACACTAACCCTTACAATACCCTTACACACTACACTCGACTATCAGTCTAGCGGTTTAGTATGATGTCTCCAGAACCCTTCATTGGCATTAACCCCTGAAGGACATATGACGGAAATATTCCATCACGATTCCCTTTTATTCCAGAAGTTGTGTCCTTAAGGGGTTAATTTTCCATAATACATGATTCACAGTGATGTATACTCACTCTCTCTGTCTGTATCAGTCAATTAATATGGAAAAAAAATAAGGAACAAAACTTTTTTTAAATAAAGCATATATATAACAGGAACCAGAACATGTCATAATGCCATTGAGGGATTCCCAAGTCATCTATAAACCATCGAACTTCAGTCTCTTGGATTATGATGTCTCTAGAACCCCACAATGATAATATTTCATATAGTACTTCGTTTACCGTTCCTTATCTTCTATAGCTACACACATATAGAAATATTTAGCAGAAGGGTAATGCAGTTTTATTATGTTAACCCCTTAAGAACACATGACCGAAATCTTCCGTCATGCTGTTGTTTTACTTCTGAAGCTCTGTCCTTAAAGGGACACTATAGTCACCTGAACAACTTTAGCTTAATGAAGCAGTTTTGGTGTATAGAACATACCCCTGCAGCCTCACTGCTCAATCCTCTGCCATTTACGAGTTAAATCCCTTTGTTTATGAACCCTAGTCACACCTCCCTGCATGTGACTTGCACAGCCTTCCATAAACACTTCCTGTAAAGAGAGCCCTATTTAGGCTTTCTTTATTGCAAGTTCTGTTTAATTAAGATTTTCTTATCCCCTGCTATGTTAATAGCTTGCTAGACCCTGCAAGAGCCTCCTGTATGTGATTAAAGTTCAATTTAGAGATTGAGATACAATTATTTAAGGTAAATTACATCTGTTTGAAAGTGAAACCAGTTTTTTTTTCATGCAGGCTCTGTCAATCATAGCCAGGGGAGGTGTGGCTAGGGCTGCATAAACAGAAACAAAGTGATTTAACTCCTAAATGACAGTGAATTGAACAGTGAAATTGCAGGGGAATGATCTATACACTAAAACTGCTTTATTTAGCTAAAGTAATTTAGGTGACTATAGTGTTCCTTTAAGGGGTTAAAGATGATAATGTCATGATAATACACATAAAGTTTGAAAGTGCCAAATAAAATGTTCTTACACACATTAGGCTTCATTTAGCTTCTGTTTACAATTTCTTGTTAACATCCAGAGCATTCTCAAACCAATAATTTATCACAATAGCAACATAACATCCGTTAACTATTAGCTTCACCACTTGAGCACAAACAAGTCTTGATAAGTCTGAATGTTCTTGTACTTGCATGCTGCGTAGATCATTCTTGGTCGAATTTATTCCCAGTATGGAGCGAGGTAAAGTTTCCAAACGGTATGTGGGAAGTAAGCACGCAAATCCTGTTATTTGTTAACAGGATTTGAGGGCATGCCTCCTATGCACCGCATTGGAAAAGTCACATCAGCAGAATCCTTGTTTTTTGGGGGGAACAAAAATTGATGTGTTTGAGTTCAGCCATCTTCTTGGATAATGTCCTTTAACGAATGTTCTGTAGATTACCATTTCTTAAAACCCACATATGACTCTGTAATTTAGTACATGAGAGGTTTGAAGAACTGATATATCGCTCTTGGAATCTTAAAGGAATAGTTCGCCCTACTGACATCACTAAATAGTAACATGGTTATAAAATTATGACATTGATACCGCTACATTATATCGCATCTTTCACACATTTTGGCATCTACTGGTGATCCACAAGTAGATGAGTAACTAACTTTGAAAATATTCCTTCTAGACTCCAAAGTGACAATCTGATTTCTCCTAGAATGTTTAAAATGCGGATTTGATCTTTTATAGCTATGGATATTATTTTTTTTTGCCACAAGACATGCAGATCATTTTAAAGAGGTTCACAGAATTTGATCATTTAACCTCTCTAAGCAGATAATATCCTATCTTTTCCGCTAAGAAATCTCTAAGAAAAATCTATTTTCCTCAAGTTTTAGTGGTGACCTATTATCCTTTGTTTAATCAGAATAACCATTTTTTCTATAACTGTTGCCCACAAATCCTATACTTTAAAGGCATGACACAGCCTAAATCAGTTGGGAGAAAAAAGTTTGTCTATATGGCACAAATGGAATACTTGTATATTTCACAATGATTCATGCTTGTTTTGTTAGGTAAGTGTGATGGATTGACCCGACCACTTGAACAACTCCACAAAGAGCTTTTATCACCATGTTTGCCCCTACATGATGTGCCATGACTTTACAGGACATAACGAAGCCTAGCCTTGGCCCAACTAGCCCCCACAGACCTTCAAGTTGCTCCTTAGGGCTATTTGGAGTGGATGACAGGAATATGATGAGGCATCCTGCAACATCAAGAACTTGAAGAAGCTCCATTCTATGGGGCTCGGAGAAGCCATTATGTGACACCAGGACTTGGTACCAAACAGTCTGGAACCCTGCATGAGATGGGAAGATGGTTGAGGACCGGTCAAAATTCAACTGGTGATTATTCGGGCCAGACACCTCCGTTCCAAGCACTTTGTGGACAGGTAGCACTTCTAAACCAGAGCTCTCTGAACTATCTTGAGGATAACTTATGGGGCATTATCCATTTTGGGGACATTATTGAAAGGCACCCTGGTGTCTAGTAGTGGAATTAGATTGTTTGGGTTGCTGATCCCCAAATGAGAATGCCTGTATAAATATGTGCAAGTTATTAATTAAAGTGTCTGTTTTACCCTTCATCAAGACTCGGATGATGCTTTTGAACTAGGCTATAATTACTCTAGCTGAACTGTTCTTGATACCGACTATTGGCACTTGGTCACAGTAAGGTTACCAAAAAGTAACCAAAAAATAGACGTGAGAGAGAAATACTCTGTAATAATTTCTGAAGAATATATCCCCCACTAGCTTGAGCAAATAGACTCGCTATAGGATTGCCACTGCAGAAGTAGAGTATGCAAAAAGGAAATGTGGATTTTCTGTACATCTTAGAATGCATTCAGATATTTGTTGCTATAAATAATTTTAACACATTTTCCATTAGCCTAGAAAATAGGATTCATAGCTGTTAGCAAGGTAATATTTTAGCATCATAAAGTCTCTGGCAGGCTGTCCTCGTCATCATTAATAAATCACGAGATGCATACATTGACTATGAAGTGGTTATTGTATAGAAAGTGTAAATTAAGTTATTCACTACAACAAGGGAGGCCAACGCAAGATCCCCAGGACTTGCCTGGAGGCTGAAAAATCACTGAACACAGAAACTAGAATTATTGTTATCATTATTTATAAAGCGACAACAAATTCCACAGTGCTGTACGATGGGTGGACTAACAGACAATTATTTGTTGGATGCACAGGAACAGAGAGGTTGAGGGCCATGCTCCATGAGCTTACATGCTAGAGAGAGTGGGTTATAGTGATACAAAAGGTAAGGGTAGGATTAGACAAATAGGTTGCCAGAACATTTTTCACTGAGGGCTTAGTATTTTTTTTTTTTGGATGACACTTATAAGTGAGGAACCAAGGTGCGGAGAGAGAAGAACTATTAACAGTTTAACTGATATGCTCTCCTGAAGAAGTGAGTTTTTAATGAGTTTTTGAAGGAATGGAAACTGGGTGAGAGTCTAGCGGAGCAGGAAAGGGAGTTCCTAGAAGTCTTGAAGGTGAGCATCAGAGGTAGGAGTATGGGCAGAGGATAGACACAGGTCTTCATCAGAGAGTAGGGGCCTAGACGGGACATACTTGTGTATTATGGAGGATAGGTATGAAGGAGAGGTTATGCAGAGATTTGTAAGCAAGTTCAGAATTTTAAACTGAGTAAATATAAAACAGTTCTTACACTTTTTTTTACGAGAAACCATAGATGATTTTGGAATCTGCATCATGCCTGACTTATAAGGGTAAACATAATCAGTTCTTTTGAAAACAACAAGTTTCCAAAAGGTATATTCCCAAATACTCTACAACTACCCATGATGCTTTGCCAGCCTTTAGAATAGCAACGCATCATTGAAGTTGTAGAATTTAAACGCATGGGGAGCTACCTTTTTGGGCAAACCTGCTCTAAAACTAGCTTAAAAAAGAAAAACAGAACAATTATAATAATACATATTGCCAATTTGTTGTATTCACATTTTTAAATCAAGCCTGTAGTTTCTAAAGTACTTTCATAAATATCCTCCTTTACTCTCTCATATAAAGTGCTTTCCTGCAATGATAAAAATCAGGCACAACATTGTACAATACAGGGTTATTTACTAAACTGGAAGTTGTTGCGTTTTTCTTGCTGAATATGACCTGTAGCCTTGTTATAAGTCACAAAGGTCAAATGTTCAATTTCCACCTGGTCCTTTTAATGTTTATATTGAACTATAAATCAATTGATGTTCCCGTAAATGACTATGCAAACCGGGTTTAATGGATTAATTACGTATTAATTACAGTAATAAATATTTAGCCATCTTCCTTTCTAACAAGATGAACAAATCTCACCTCATTATGCATTCAGGATGAACTAAATTTCAGTAAGTTATAATGATCGTCTAAAATGTATCACCCATCGCATGCTGAAGATATATCTTCTCTGGCATCTAGACCCTAATTAAAGGAATAGTATATATCATGTTACTTGAAAATAAAAACCATTTTCACTTTTTTTAATTTAGCTTTCATTTATAAAAGCTCTTTGAATGCTAGATTCTAAATATTACTTTATATATGAGATTTTTTAAAGTTCTAACTTTTATTAGTCTCACTAAAAGCCAACTACAACGCAGATCAATGTCCAATAAAGCCAAATTTAATTTCCAAGTTCACTGACTTATATGTAGATGCAATTAGAAGAATGTCTGAGTAATTAAAAATTTGTCAGGTATGTAAATCAGCTGAAAAGTCCCATGCATCCTGTATACAGCAGTCTAATTCAATTTAAAAGCTAAAGACGAAATTTTTAATTTCTAAGACAGTAAAGCTGATGGTCACATACCTCGCCACTTCCTCAGACATTACTTATTCTCACAATGAACGCGCTAAGTTGAGGACGACTGCTGAGGACACGTACTCATATCTCTGAGCTTCAACAAGTTAGTGCATGTACTGAGCGAATGCATGTGAATGCTCCTAATGTAAACCCTATGTCTAGATGCTATGAAAATATATTGAACCCTGTTAGATAGGAAAAGGAACAAGGTAGAGACTATGTAGATGTTCTATTACGAGAACTACAAAAGAGTCATAAAGCAGTGGACATGAAGCAAAATTGTATCTGACGTTCACCTCCATCAACACTGTATCTACCAATCTTTATTTGTTGCTTTGAACTCATTGCAGATTCTAGAGGTTAATAGGTTGACTAGGTTGTTGAAATTTTGTTATGTCATCAGATCTCCTGTTGTCCTACACCAATTCCATAGTAAATTTTTCTTTGTTTACAAAGGTTTCAAGCACCCCATCATAACATTGTGGACATCACTGCTCCACAGCAAGATCATTTAAGAGGTTACTGTCTAATGATTTTCGTACTACAAATCTATGGACCTAAGCTAACTTTGCTGTGTGAGAATAATAGAAGCAATTATTCAACTTCTGGTGAATAGATACCTGTTGGCTAAGCATGATCCAGAGTTCATTGCCATAAAGACAGTCAAGTGTACATTTGGAACTTTGGAAAAATATTTGAACATAATAGCCTCTATTCTATTTCCTATCGGGAGAAGGACAGAGGTGGTCATAGGTTGGACCTGGGCATCTAGACCCGAGCGCGCTTACTTCTAAGTCAGGAAGATAGCTGTCCTTTGAGTTTGTTCCGTATGTCTTGCCCTGCCTTTTCAGAATGGTGTGGTCACCTAAATTTGAAGACTGGCCAGAGAATTACATTTACAGAAAAGTGATATAATGTGTTTTAAGGAACAAAACCACCTTATCCCAGTGGAATTGTTTGGAGGAGTGCTAACTCAAATGTTTAAATATTTTACTGACCATTTCTCCTAAAGGACGGTGCACTCAGAGGATGAATCAAATAGAGAGTCTCAAAATCATTAATTACTGGTGTGAATCCAAAAAAAATTCAATATCTGGTTCGTGCTTCAACAAGGAGAATGTCTCAAGGACAGGAATCAGAAGGACCGACGGAAATGCATGTTCAGATAATTCTATCATGTTTGCAATATTTAAACAAATGAAGTGCTAGCAGGTTAAAAAGAAACAGAGATCAAATATATCAGTACATTTGTATATAATAAAAGAAAATGTGTACAAATTATAAAGTAGAGAAATATATGAATAAATACAGTAACTGAAAAAAATGTGCAGAATTACAAGTTACCACAGCTGTGGGGATAAAAAAAAACCTTTTGCACTTAAGCTTATGTGCACTAGATTTCCCAATAATCATCCTAGTGTTTGACTAAGCATCATGGGAAATGTGGTGCACAACAGCTGGAGTTCAAAACAGGAGCACATGCAGCCATAGATAAAGGGCCATTGTGCAAAATTCACTTGTGTAGGTATGCGTAAATGTTTATTTAATTTGATTATATTTAATAAATTAGAAGTTACATTCACTGTGCTCTGCAGTACTTGGTGAAGAAGACTTATTTTGTGGTTTTCATACCCCGCAGCGTTTTCCCAATCTATAAAATGATACATACTATTGGCTACGAGTTCCATGGTTATTCTGAAAATACAGACAGCTGTGTATTCCGCAAGATATAAAAGAACCGAGGCAGAAGATGCCTGCATTTCCGTCCAGGGTGCTATCAGTCAGCCAATCACGTTTGCAGTTACGTCCCACTGACTTACTTGTATCGCCCTGGGCTCCTGGCAAGTCATCAGACAGTCTGCCTGCTCACAGTTAACTTGCTCACATAAACAATGCAAATTCATTAGTAAAAAATAAATAAAAATAATTGAAAGACAAAAGACGTCTACTGTGAGGTATGAACATCTGACTGACAACAGAGTGGTCGATGATGTTTCCTTGTGCAACTTGCTTGGATTTCAAACAGTGTATGTGTTTACATCATTGAAATGGCTAATAACATTTAATAGACAATAAAACAACATTTAGATAACAGTTGTATGGTATTCTATGCTTAATAATGTGTGCAGAGTTATTTAACCCATTAAAGATTAACTTTGCTCTTGATATGCATGATTAAGGCTCTGTGGAGCCGAACGTCACACTTTCTATGGGGTGGTTCACCTATCAATAAATTTACCATTCTTACTATTGGAGTGTTGCCTGCGTTTATTCATTTTGAATCTTGGTCTATACCAGAGGTGGCTAAACTTGTCAGAATGCAATTAATTCCCATGCACCCTCTGTTATAGCTAGATTTATTACTCAATCCAATCTGTACCCAACGCATGCCAGTGGTATGAAAGCATAATAGATTAGGATACCGTGACATAGAATTGGGAGAAAGCAGAGACAATACAAAGTTTTCTCGTATGAAATTTATGTAACAGCCACTAAACACTGAAAATGAATCAATCTTGTGTTTGACCTTAATGTACTTTTAATAGTTTATTTGTGCTCGGCAGATGTACCTACCTAGCAAGGCTTTGAATTTAGTCAACAATAATTAGTTAATTCCAGAATTTATGAAGAATAAATACAGAAACTAGATAAAAAAACCTGTCTTACAAATGATCAATAACGATTTGCTGCAATTTGTTTTCCCTTACCAGTTTTAGCATTTACATATGCATGCCATTGTGAAAACGTGGCCATTAAAGGGGAATAGTTATGGTAGTGCAGTAAAGGTAAGTATAAAATAAAATATTTACCTCTGCAGAACCTATGTGTTCAAGGAGGTATCACTGCCGAATGTATTAGTCCTTACAAATGGCAATGTGAGGTTAAATTTATTTGCATGGTATGCCCTGGCTGTGCCAGGATATCTAGGCGTACACTTAAAGGCTAAAGTGCTTAGAGGTATGGACGTCCGCTAAAGGATGGTTCAGGATTGTGGGAAATCATAAATGTAGTTCATATCTGCATTTTTTAACGTTAGTCTTCACAGTTAGCTAGGTCTTTTGAACATCCTGTTCCTTCATTAAACGTAGCTCTGATTGTGCAGAGGTGTTGATAAATAATCAGAATCCTCAATGTCTGCATGGGTTTTTTTGGGACTCACATTATGAAGCTAAGCAGTCTGTATTAATTAAAACCAAATTTAGCATAATTATATCTTAAATTTTCCTTCCCATTTAATTATAGTGCGAGCATCAGAAAGGAAAGCTGATTTCATTTAGCGCTAAATGTTTAAATCTCTGTAATATAAGCTTTTAGAGTATCCACAGTGATATTGTAAAAAAAAAGAAAGAAGTCCTGCCTCTTCGTTACAAATTACCTGTGAAAAGGGCACTGCGAGTGTAATCCGCTATTGTCACCTACTAAGCCACTTTACTGAGTGCACCTTTTTATTCATTTAATTCACACACTGAAAGAATGTGCTCCAGATTCAATCACTATTTGTAGAGCATTTCCGAGCTCCACCGTGTTTGCTCCACTTGAAGCCCCATTGACCAAAGAGGTCAGACGCACAGTGCAACCAAAGGAACATAGGTCTTGGGTGACTGCTGAACATCTACAAATTATATAACAACGCAATTGGAAGTCTTCAGTGCATTTTACGCAACGGGTCAAAATGCTTCTAAACCAAGCTTTTTTTTTTGTCCTGAAATAAACACTATTTTTTTCAAGGTTAGAAAATGTCAGAAGATGATAATTCTGATGATTAGCTATTGTGAATTAATCAATCAGGCTTTGCTAATTAGCAAGGATGGAGCACAACTATTAATTAAACAACATCATCTGGCTTAGTCAGCAGCCTTAACAATAGAAATGTCATAATTCATGACCAGTAAATAAATCATAAAGATATTTTTTCAATGTACTGTTTGTCTAAATCATGTTTTGTTAAAGGCTGCTTGGTGTAATTTGCTTCAACTAAAAACATAAAATTAATACTTGCTTCCTGTAAATGACAAACACGTTGAGTGGCGCTATGTAAGGTCATCATCATCCAAAGAAATGGTGTTGATATAGTCCAGAGACGTCATTGATAATATATACCTTTGTCACTACATCTGTCTTTAAATACCAACTGAATTGTCGGGCATCAGGAGAAATATAGCAGACAATCCCTGGAGTGGCTAAACTATGTCTGGAAATGGGAATATGATTCATGCCATATGTCACTTCGACTGCTGGATATGAAGAACACTAGGAAAACCTGGTGGGGGTGCACAAGCAGAAATATCGACACTTTGTAACACCGGCCATTTTGCACCCCTATATTCTTTTCATACTTTTGGGTTAGAGAACATAGCTAGTGAGTAAGGAAGGACAATGTCTACCTCTTGGACATCCTCAAAATCATGCACGAATGTCTTCACTGATGCCTCCAAAGTTTAATTTAATTTAGGACATTTTCACAAAAGAAAGGATGATTGCAGGAACAGCCCTTCCCTGTTACCAATACCCTAGGGCAAGCATAGTTTATTTGAATGCAGAGACATAATCTACTGTACCTCCTACTACATTATTATGTCTTCACCCTAGACATAGCCTATACCACCATTCTCTATGGGATGTAAACACATGTTACATTTTATGAAATACCAGTATAAAACAGTACTCTTGTCTTATCACTATGTAGATAGTTATGTATAATTAGGTGAATTTATATGTGAAATCAGCTTTCACAGTGATATAAGATTTCCAGAGGGGTCAGTATTTGGGTAGAGCAAGGTGGAAGTTTTCATTTCGAGGGGAACCAGCCCACTGTGTACCCATCACAGTAGGATGTCATATATGTAGTGAGGTCCTAAGCCAGGGAAGACGACATGTGCACTCCAGATGTTGAGGGCTACATATCCCATAATTCTCTTATAATGCTAGCAAAGCATCAGAGACAATGTAGTCCACAACATCTGGAGAACAAAAGTTTGCCTACCTCATCCATAAATCCAGCTAATATCCCCAAAATGCCAGTTCTGACCCAGTAGCTATACCGGCAGAAGTGGTGGTGTTTGTTCTGATGCAGCAAATACATCTTTGGAATTCTTTTTCTTTTACTTCAAACTTAATTATTTAGGTCACTTTATTTTTTTATTTTATACTGTACATTACATATAATGTGGCATTTATAAACACAAAGCAAAAATAGTTTGTATTGATTATATATCAGTACATCCCAATATAAACAGTGCACAGTGATGAATGAGCTTTTAGAGTAGAATAAACTTGTACTTGTCCAGGTAGACACGAGTGGTTAGACCACGGTGTCGAGGTAACTTTATTTTTGGGGATGTCTTGATTTTCAGGGGAAATCGGTAGCAAGCATGTGCAAGAAAGCAGGGCTACGTTCGGTGGGAATTCCCCTGAGCATAGACCAGTTCACTAGGGCATGACATCCTGCATATCTATATTTGGGGAATTTCCTCTAACATAGATTAGCTTACTAGGGCAAGGAATCCCACGAATCTATGTTTGGGGAAACTTCCCAGAACATAGATTAGCAAATAAGCAATTAGCGAACTAGCAATGATCTCAACTAGGGCTCCACGCCTTAAAAAAAAATCATTAAAAACTCACTTTTTCACAAAAGCATATCAATTAAACTGTTAATGGCTCAAAAAAAAACCACACTAATGCTATTCTACTTCGCTAACACTTCCCTTACCTTTTGTGTCACTTTACCACACTCCCTCTAGCATACAAGCTCATCGAGCAGGGCCCTCAACCCCTCTGTTTCTGTGTGTTCAACTTGTCTGGTTACAATTACATGTTTGTTAGTCCACCAATTGTAAAGCGCTACGGAATTTGTTGGCGCTATATAAATATAATAATATTAATAATAATTTTCAGGGTAGGACTTATATTACAAGCATCTCCAAAAAAAAGGCTAGGGCTTATTTTCGAGGGGTTACATTTTTTTTTTTGGGGAATACAGTTCTGTATACCTACCGCAATTTCGTGTTTACTTACCACCTCTCCTCTACTACTAAAGCTTCAAATAATTATTTCACTAATCCTGTCCCTACCACATCTTTCTAGCCTATTCTTTTTCCTTGACGATCTTCTTGATGATTCCAAAGTCAGCCTTCCAGCTGTTCTCAGACTACATTTCCCATATTTTATCTACCCCAGTTCAACCTCTCCTCTCTAAAATAGTTCTGATTTTGAGCTTAGAGCATTTTGTCCGCATGAAAGCGCTGGTGGTTGATCAGAAGGGCTCTAAATGGACCCACTTTAAGGTGTTTGCTTCATTGTGCCTTCCAGCTGTAGCAACTGTGCGTATGTATAGCCTTTATCTCTTTATCAGTGGCAGAGAGGTAAAGATTAGCTACAGGGAAAAATAGAATTAGCAATAAAATGCAACCATTCCATTTACGAACAATTTAATAATTATTCCCTATAAAGTGATACCAAGCCAGTTTTGAATGACAGGTACATTTTAAATCCCATTCTAATGAGAGGTTCAATTACATCACGCACTCATTACTATAAGCAACTGCAAAGGTTGCTCTGTTGTATTCCGTAATTAAATCTCACATGATTCCTGGAATTCCAAAGACCGCTGCATGCACAATTTACAGTTTAAACGGTTGATAATTCCGCAGCTGTCCTCTTTTGATGTCCTCAACTATGTTCGTGACTGGTGATTCATGCCATGTCAGTGGGATATTGAATAAAAAAGTGTCAGTACACTCACATATCCAAGAAACTATTTTCATTGAAGGTTTACAGAGATTCGACAATGTGTTTTATCTTCTGAATACTGAAGTGACTGAATGCCAAAAAGGCAGCTGTGATCTCTGAAATTGTGCATTAAAAGCATATAATCGGGAAAGTTATGAGATTTTATAGTGGCACTCTAAGCACCGTAAGTTCTGCAACTTATTGAAATGGTTATGGTTCTATTAGACTATAGGCACCGTCCTCTGTTTTTTTTGTCAAACTTTTTTGGAGTGGTACGAAACAAAAACCTGTTGTCCATTGGAACTTTGAAGATAACTCCTAGAACAGGCTTCCCCAAACTACGGCCCTCCAGATGTTGCTGAACTACACCTCCCATGATTCTATGAATGAAATGGATAGGCTGAGAATCATGGGAGTTGCAGTTCAGCAACATCTGGAGGGACGGAATTTGGGGAAGCCTGTCCTAGAAAATCATACACAAATTTAAGAGCATTAACATCTGACAGTTGATGATTTTCCTACTAATATGTCATAATGTTAAACCTCTGTTTCAATATAATTGACACAATTAAGGATATATTTGATTTCTTAAATGTTTTTGTAGACTTGTAAAGGGCCATTTGGTTAACATGACTGGTTAGTCAACCCATTCAAATTACATAATAAGCTATGATAGAGAAGATTTACTAAAAGATTTTGATTTCATTATTTAGAATATTCTATGACATGGGGCTTCTGTTAGACACATATACATTAAGGTAGGATATTTGTTATTCCTGCAGCGCATGCATATGATATACTGATGAGTCCCTCCAGAACATAACACATTCATATTTATCCTACAAAAACTCAGTGTTCTGGCAATCTCAACAGACTTGTAGAGTTTTTGGCTAAATTGTAAATTGTCAAAAATTAAAAGTGAAATTTGAATTATGGTTAAATTAGCCAGATTGATATACAAATCCCAAAGTCAGCCTGTGCCTCACGTGATCAGTTTGTTTATTTTGGCATACAATGTGAAATTTACACAGAATTCCTGACAATTCGCTCTATAGCAAACAACCCTTGAGAAAATGTTTTGTTTGTCTGTGAAAATCTAACTATTATAAAAAAAAGTGATAATGGAAATTAAAAAATTGCTTATATTGTCTAGGGCTAAATGTTATATAAAAAATATTTATAAAATATAAAATTATATAATTATATTCTTCATCCCATGACACACTTTTCTATAACAGTTCTAGAAAGTAAAGTATTAATGTACTCCTCTACAGGACAAATGTCAATTCTGTCTCCACAGGCCAGTGAGTGAAAGATTATTTAATTCTGCTGTCAGAAGCAGTGGCCCAGTGGCCAGTTATTGACGAAAACTCACTAGCGTCTTTTTTTTTATTAAAGAACCTTTTCAGTCTTTATTGAAATCTGTCTTTTGTAATAAAATAATGCCCTATGATGGAAGGAACTGGTATGAAACCTGATGTCAATTATTTGTGAGTTTAGGACAGTCAATCACCCTTGCACTTCTTAAAATTGATTCCAATTACATTCTGGTTGCTGTACCATTCAGCTGTAGCATACTGTAATGCAATACTGTAACAAAGTATAGCCCACAGTAAAGTTTTTAACACTTACAGGACTTTGCACAACTCTTGTTTTGTCTTTAACCAATAAAATATAAGTTAATGGAAGGCACAGAACAAAGCAATGGTTGAATGCATATAAAGATAGATAATTAATGGCTAATCTTTGTCACTACGCACATATCTTCCAACTGTCCCTACTTAGAATCGACAATCCCAATTTTGGGCCTAAATCCCTCTGTCCCTCTTTTCTATCCTAATGTCCCTCTTTTCTAAGAACTCCATATTGTTGGTGTGTCTGAGTGTGTAAGAGAGCTCCACAGTGATAAAACTGCCAGTAACGTGTCTAAAATAAATATGTTAGGAAACTTAGTCTATGTAAGATACATTGTTCTTTTTCTTAATTACAATGTAGTTGTATATGTTTTTATTAGTAATTCACCGTACTTTTCTCACACCACTTGGCAACACCGCCACCCACAGATCTAAAACATCTCCACACCTCCAGATACCGGTGTACAAATAGAAGATTGGAAACAAACAATACAAAATTAGAAAAAGAAGACCGTTATTCACTAAACTAACAAAATGTTGAGAATTTACCATCACATTTCAATATTGGTAATAAAAATAAACAAACTTGACATGTTTTACAATCCAGATGTGTTTCAAATTCAGCTATTCTCGACTAAAATTCAAGTTCATCAATAAACTACCATAACCAATAAAGCCTGCTGTAGTGGTAACCTGGCACCGTCAAATGGTGAGTAGTGAAACCAGTTTAATCCGAGTTGACAATTTACCTGGGACCAGTTGTGCACCCATGGCCAAAGCCCCTGCCTTCGGGTTTCTTCTGCTGTAGACCTTTAGTTGTAGACCTTTAGTGACTAAACTTGCAAGGCCCTATTCAACCCAATTTTTTACGAGAAAGAACAATGTGAATCTAACAGTTTTTCCCACTGATTAACTGTCTACTAATATTAAATACATTGTCATTGGGTAAATTACACTTTTCTGAGCACACATTAATTCTCTTTAGTTTTTGGATCTATCAAACATCATCATTACCAGTGGAAACATATATGTTTACATATATTTAGTGGCCAGACATAATTAGGCTGCAAATAATTTTGTAGCCATGTTAGAGGTAGACTTGAATAAGAATATGTTGGAAAAATGAGAGAATAAGCTCTGTTGATGACTATATTGATATGTCTGTCTGACCATTTTTCAATGTCCTAATATATTTTTGGAATGCTGTCAAAAAGTTTTGTGGCACTTAAATTTAAGATCATTGTTGGGACTTGTATGATCACTGCTACTTTGTATACGGTACATTTAATTTATATGTCATTTACAGTCACTGACTGACATTGTACACTGTTGCTAAGGATGATGTTGAAGTGTTTTTGAATCTCTGATTCATTCGAATTGATGATTGTGAGGGCAGTTCTTATAAAAATGTATTTACTACTAATTTGTATTTTTTAGAGACCTGATATTCCTTACATATGCAAGTTTAAAAAGAATAATCACATTTGCCTAAACATTGTTCAAATAAATATTCAGATTGAATATTTAAATACAGTTCAGCTCTAAAACCATAAATTTGAAATCTCCTGTGAATTTAGAAATAAACAAATCACTCACTGTTATTACCCTCATTGTTGTTCATCAATTGACATTTAAGTTCCTACCCAATTCTAAAAAGACATCCTCTGGTCTATTCATCACTGAACCTATGCAGTCATTTCTCATTTGACCTCCAAGACTGAGATGCGCCAATGCTGCTTTATGCCACAATGTATCATAACACATTCGTGATATCCTCGTTTAAGAGGCTGTCACAACGAAATAGAAGGTGAACACAAATGTCAAAAATACTATGTGATACAAGAAGAGATCTAATTGCCATTTTGGAGTCAAAGTGGATTTCCCCCCCATTTTGTGACAGAACTGAAAATCAGTACAAATTGTGCTGTTTTGTTGCCTTATTTTGGACCAACAGCGGAAGCAGATATGTCTGAAAGGCAGAGCGTGCTGGATGCAATAAATCTAAGTACGTGTTTGATTATATGAAAGTATTTCAAACGTAACATATTGGAAAAATTCAACAGAGTATAAAAATACATACAAACTATTGTATGAGAGTCTTACTATCAGACAAACGTGAGTCTTTGCCTGATATATGGGTATGTGTATAAGGCAAATATCAGACTGAAAGTGATTACACAGAATATAATAATAAGAAAATTTCAAATAATTATTGCCATTTATTTAGGACCAAAGTATACCACAGTGCTTTACAATAATCACAGAGCAAATACAGTTTTTTTCCATTTTTCGCCAATCTTTTTCTTGCAAATTATTTTTTCTTTTACACTAGATTTTGGAAGCATGAGTGTAACCATTTGCTCGTTTTCAGCCAAAGAGCAGAAAAATAATTCCACTACATTAAGAAAACCATAAACCGAGTGAAGTAAGTAAAATCTCATTATTAGCTACAATAGAGTGATTAAATTGAGCTGACCTGTCATTGCAAAAGGGTCACACATTGATTTCCTGGAGTCAAAGGTCAGGGATAAACCTACTCTTCTCAAGCTCGTACTATTCATTTATGTGGGGCATTACACCTCGATATCAGCTTAATTTAGCACCTACCACGACTTATCTTCCCCAACACGCTTGTTATTTTGTAGTGAAATAAGAAACCAATCTTATAATAGCTCCTTCATCAAGACTATTACATGACCCTAAACAAAGCAGTTCAACGAACACCTTTAAGCAGAATAGGTTTCCTTGGCATGCATCCCCAAATGCAATGTAGTACAACAAAAATAAAAAAGACTATAACAGTCACATCCAATTGTTTCCCTGAATTGTCATTTGACAAGAAAATTGCGGGTCGCTCCAAGAATACAATAGAAAGCAAATAGAGTGATAACTGAATCATCTACTTGTTGAAAGTAATAATAGGCTTTTATACAATTCAAAACAGAAGAAATTCACTTACACAGCAAACTGAAAAATGAAACAAACCTTGGTTGTCAGAATAATGGCCCCAATCTGGAATTCCAAAAAAGAACTGACTTCGTCAGCAAGGTTGGTTTTGATGCAAAGTTCACTGGGTCTATCGGACTGAATGATTGCTGATAAGTAATGGTAACTTTAAGAGATTCACAAGTTACTGGGAAATAAAACAGCTATCCTTCTTTCTTTACTGGAATACTTGTTCGGTGATTTGCCCTCCTTGAATAATACCTTCCTGGACTAATTGTTCAGTAATTTGCTTTATTAGATACACAATATTCCTGATATCACTGCAATATCATATTGGAAATGCCAGTCTTATTTCTTCAAGAGACTGAGCAATGTAAGCAGTTTTACAAACCAGCAGCATAATGAGAATTTGTCAAGCCCAGATCTAATTTGTTATTATTGTTGTTATTATTATTTTATTAGCTTTTATATAGTGCCAACATGTTCCGCAATGCTTTACGGTTTTAATGTGGTGATATAACGGCAAATTAACCAAACTGTTGTAAGTGTTAACAGGACCAAGAGGCTAATAATGAGTTTGATCCATATCAAATACCATAAAAAAAAGATAAAAAAAGAAAATAAAACGAAATAATCTTGCTTTCTAATATTGCTTGTAAAGATATATATAAACTGGTTTATTGATCAATTTTTATTTGTTTGTTTGCTTGTTAACACATTGAATGGAAAGTTAGAAAATATATTATGCCGTATTCTAGACAGTTTGTTTACATTCTGTAAAAATGTTTTACATACCCTACAATTAGGTGTTCAGCGATAGTTCCCAAATTGTTACATCATTTGTTAGCCATGTTTTGTTTAAAGGATCACTATAGTGTCAGGAAAACAAACTCACCCTCAGGGTCCCCCTCCCGCTGGGCTCAAGGGGTTAAAACCCCTTCAGCCACTTACCTTAATCCAGCGCCGGGCTTTCTCTGAAACTGCTCTGTTTACATGTGAAGGGTTAAAACCTGAGGGACATTGCACCCAGACCACTTCATTGAGCTGAAGTAGTCTGGGTGACTATAGTGTCCCTTTAAGGTCTCTTTAAAGTAGTTGTCATGGTACACACATGGCTTTGTTTTGTTAACGTTAAATGTAAATTGTGCTTCATCTATACATCATGCTGGCAGAATTGCTAGCAAATGTATAGACCGGGAGAAAAACATACTTAAAAATCTAAAGTTGGTATAGTATTCAATGCCAACAAATAACTGACATGGGGAAGCAGGAGAACCCTCCAACTGATGGTTCTCCTGCTGTCTGGCACAGTAACCAAATGACTGCTGTGGTTACTCGCTAGCCAGAGCTCCCCAGGAGTGACTTATTTAAATATTTTCATGCATTAATGCGCTTGCAATGAAGCCAGTATGACTGTGTCATGGATGAGAATTGCACATTTTGGGAGAGGGTCCCCCAAATGCCTTCACAGCACAGGTTGAATTATGGAAGGATAGTAGTTGGGAGTTTGATAAGTGTAACATACTCAGACCTGCGTGCATAGCAGCACTGGCTGAAGGTAAGTTAGGTTAAAATCTAAAATCGTTTCATGGAAGATATAGTCATGGTTCCAGGGGTTTTAGTTATAGAGAACGTGTCATGGTAAGTTCACTTTAAGAAGTGAGTTGCCCTTTAGTTATTCTGTGTCTTTATTTTCTGTTATTGACTCCTAGCACAACTGGCAATATAACAATATGATTGTTTCCATGAATAACAAGTCAGATATATTTTTCTCGGCAAAGTTCAAAACTCTGCAAGAAAAGTATCTACAAAACAACCCCGAACAAATTGATATTTCTGTCTAGAAGAATCATTCAATTTTCACCTTCCTCTTTAACATATGAGCTTTTTTGGTTTTCTCTGCAGTCTGATATTATTTTATGTCAAGTGCATTTCCCGCTGTATTCCTTTATCTTTTGCAAAGAAATTGATTACATTTCCTTTTGACAATAACATATTCATGTTTTTACATATCATTACAATCTCATGCTTTCCCATCCTGAGAAAAGTAGATTAAAATATTCAGTGAAATCTAGTTACATGTATACATAAAATGCGTATTTCTGGAATCGTTCACATTATCAGAACTTTTTTTTTCTACTTCAAACTTTTGAGGTTACATCTGGAAACATATACGAGGAGCGGAATCCTCATTCGGCATTTTATGGGAATCAGATTTTTACTTTATATGGTTCACGCTATCAGGATAGAAATAATCAAAGATAAAAGATTTATTGCCTCTTGTATTGATTTTTCTGCAGTTCTCACGGTGTGTTACTTGCTTCATAATGTCCCAAACCTGTTTTGAAGTTAGCAAAATATATATATATATATTTTTTATTAAGATTAGTTAAACCAATAGGAGGCTTCATGATTTCCTGTTATGCACTAGGGTAAAAGGGGTGCAGTTCCAGGTACTCCAGAAACCATATGTCCACCTGTGCTTTCCTCCATCCCACGTATGGTGGGGCAAGGGTTCTAAACAAATGGTTTTGGAATTCAGAGGAACACCTGTATGTACCTGTACTGTTCAGTGATCCTACCTTTTCCCTCACCCAAAATGCTGTGGGAGAGGAGTTACAAGTAGTGGTGGGCTGACAAGACCTATGTGATAGAAGAGGCTTTTCATTCATTTTTTTCTTCTCTCATTGTGGTAGTTAATGGGTTAATAAAAACGCAAATGGGCTGCCTCTCCTCTTGATTTGTCTATGTGCTTACTGAATGTAAGATGAGACAGTGGGGGCATGTTCTATGCACCAATACCACTTCAGTAACATGAAGTAGTTTTGGTGCTTAGACTGTTTTTTTAACATAGACCGCTAGATTAGTTTAAACAATATTCTAATTGGGAAATCACAGACTGTGAGGACCAGCTATTATCATATTAGTATAGAAGATGAAGAATTGACTGCGACATTGTGTGACCATGTTCTGCCTATTCACACTGAGATTTCAGTAAAAACCATGACAAAGCCATAGAGTTTTCAGAAAAATACCAGTTTAGCTTTCATTATACACAGTCTAACCTTACAATGAGCTGTCAAACTCAGAGCCTAAGAGGGTGATTTACTAAAGTAAGACTTCACGCTCAATTCCAAATATAAAGCCAGGGTAGACAGTATAGGTATTTTGCCCTTGAATTTAATTTTTTTTATTGAATTCACTTTTAATTCTCACTTTAGTGAGTAACTCTGTATAAGACAATCTGACAAGTTCTCACTTGTGCCAATTACAGAAAACACTTCTTTCAGTGTGCCAAGTTGACCAACTTGAGCAGGTGGCTCAGATCCAAAGCGCCAAGGAAATTTCATATACAATGAGAGAACCAACAAGTCAAGATGTTTGGACATCAAATACATGAGTACTTTAACTAACTTCTCCAAAACAAATGAAATTAATTTAAATAAATAAGTGGCAAAATTACGTGGCTCACAGATTTAGAAACAAAAGAAAGAAAGAAAACCGCCAGTTGTGATTTTAAACTGTCACGGCAGATCAAAGCAGGAACATTAATTTTAAGAAAAGGAAAGCAGAGAATTAGAAAATCCGCTTCCATTTTCAAAACGTGAAATGATCATCAGAAATAGGATGAGAAAAATCATTCTGATAAGTCTGATCAGATCTAGTGTCTCTTCGAGGCAGGCAAAAAAAAAAGAAGTAACATTTCATCCATTAGATCAAGATTTAAAAATGATATCTTCTCATCTTGGCAATGTGTGCTGAGGGTATCATTATCTTCAATTATTTAAAAGTGAGTGAGAATGTAGCAGTGCTGTTAAGTACTAGATAACTCTACATTGACCTTTCAGTGTAGAAAAAAAAGGTTCAGTGTAGAAAAAAAAGGTGAATTATAACATAATGGATGGATATTGAGAATGTAACAAATTCTTAAACACACATTATCTTCAATATGGTTGGTGTTGTGTTCTGTCACATCACAAGCTGTACGGGCACACTCATAAATCTGCTCCATACTTATTAGCCATCAGTTGAAGGACGTTTTTGAAATATGCCTCTCACACAAACTGTTCAAACCTTAATTGCCTAATAAAATATTTGTGTTTAAATTTTTTAAATTTTTTTTAAAAACCTACATGTTACTTTAATGAGAGTGACTTTTTGTGGATTTTTTTTATTTCATTTGGCAAGAGATACAATGCTCTGGAAGCAGCCATTACATCATAAGTTTAAGGAAAAATATTAGAATGTATGGTAAATTAGGAGCACGTTTGTAAGGGGAAATGTGATCTTCCTTCCCTCAATCCTTCAATTAAGCCCTCCCTGCCGACCGCACCTCAATGTAGCATGCGTTATTTGTCCCCTCCCTCTGTCCATTTCCACGGTCTCCTTTCCCTCCCTGGCACTGAGCATGCGCTTGCAATCTGAGTCAGGAGAACGTTTTGATTGGATCACTCGGAGGGAGTCTGTGACATAGGAAGGTTGCATGGAATTAAGCACAGGAATCTTCACCAAGAGCTGGACTCCAGGTAAGTTTATACTTTATTTTACAGCGTTTTAGGGGATGGAGGGCATCTAATAACTAATGCCCAGTAGAGCATTCTGTATTTAAAAAAAAAAAGAAAAAAAAATATTTTATGAAACAGGGCTGGAGTAACCCTTTAAGCCAGGAAATTTACCGTAGAGATATGTATTGAGTGGCGTACATAACGGGGTTGCAGGGGTCGCGGCTGCGACCAGGCCCGGCCCACCCAGTGGGCACGCGAGGGAGCACTCTCCCCTGTGTGCTCCCTCTTCAGCTCCCTCGCGCACCGCACTGATACCGAAGCCGGAATATGACGTCATCTTCCGGCTTCGGTATCAGTATGCGGCGCGCAAGGGAGCTGAAGAGGAAGCACACAGGGGAGAGTGCTCCCTCGCGTGCCCGCCAGCCTGCCTGCCCAGTGACCGGCCGCCCAGCAGCACCACTGGACCCCAGGGAATCCCCTCAGCACTCCAAAAGGTAAGGAGGCTGGGGGATTAAATTTTAAAAAAACAGGTGTGTGTTAGTGTTAGTGTGTGTGTGTGTGTGTTAGTGTGTGTGAGTGTTAGTGTGTGTGTTAGTGTGTGTGAGTGTTAGTGTGTTAGTGTGCGTGTGTGTGTGTTAGTGTGTGTGTGTGTGTGTTAGTGTGTGTGTTAGTGTGTGTGTTAGTGTGTGTGTAAGAGTGTGTGTGTTAGTGTGTGTGTGTGTGTGTGTGTGTTAGTGTGTTAGTGTGTGTGTTAGTGTTAGTGTGTGTGTGTTTGTGTGTGTTAGTGTTAGTGTGTGTGCGTGTGTGTGTGTGTGTTAGTGTGTGTGTCTGCTAGTGAGTGTCAGTGAATGTATCTGTTATTAAGTGTGTGTCTGCTAGTGAGTGTCAGTGAGTGTGTTACTGTGTGTGTCTGTTACTGAGTGTGTTTGTGTGTGTCTGTTAGTGAGTCTGTTTGATGTCTGTTAGTGAGTGTGTGTTTGTCAGTGAGAGTGTATGTTTTGTAAGTGAGTGTGTATGTATGTCTGTATCTGAGTGTGTCTCTGTCAGTAAATGTGTGTGTCTGTTAGCTATTGTGTATGCGTCTGTTCATGACAGTGTGTGTGTCTTCAGCACTTACCTTTCTCCAGCGCCGGACTCCCTTGGCACTGGGAATCCCTCCACCTCTTAGCTCTGAATGCGCATGTTTGGGCCAAATCATTTGTGGACTGCAGTCATCCTGCTTATTGGTTGAAATACTGAGACTGTATTAGAGATGTAGCTCAACAGCCTCTACAGATATACTCAACTTCATAGAGGTATATACACCTGTGCATCTTAAATAACTTTCAAAATTGGTTTCCATCTTCACACCACAAAATTCAGCAATCAAAAGTAAATATAAAGTGTGCTAAATGTAATTAATTATTGCAGAACCCACAATATTGTACATTAATTACACAGTTATTACGTTATACTTTCCCTTCAACTTTTTGGGAGCAATCTTTACAGAAATGGTAAAACATAATCCCTACAATGACTATAATAAAAATAAACAAAAAAAGATTCATATCGTAATATAGATTTTATATGTTATGTAATACATACAGTGTATGTTACACTATGTTCATTTATTTCATTTTTAAACCAGTGTTTTATCTTGCAAATGTGTATATTCCTATTTTATGTAGAAATCTCTTAAAATATGACAAAAACCCAACGTGTTACTTTAAGAGAAGAAATTAGATCTTCGTCTTTCTGTCAGTCCCCTACTACTCTTAGCGCGCTGCATATTTTAGGGGTGAGCAGAGCACGCTTATGCAAATCCCCAAAGTTTTAAATGACAGACAAAAGCTAAGATGTTAAATATACAAGGATTACATTACAAATCTGAAACATAAGGGAAATGTAAATACACATATGTTAAGAAAGATAAAACAGATCCAATTATAGTATACAATCGTATTAACAATGCTGTTAAATGCAGGTGGGTGGGCAACCCAATTATACTATCATTCAAACTTCTGACAAGAATATGTTCATTAAATGTGAAATTATTTTAAACCTTTCAGTGGGTGAAGTGAGAGGTATGTGTCACTGCTTTCTATATAGTAGATTTGCAGTTATTTGCAGGATTAAGATGTCTGATACGTATTTGTCCACAGGTCCTGTACAGGAAAATTTTTTGGGTCCCCTAAACTGTGAATCTCAATACCCCTTAATAAATAGATGTTTTTGCTTTTGGGAGAGATGGACATGCGTAGAAGCAGTCAGATCATTAGCATTAAAATGCAGGATATGATATGATATCAGGTGTTCCCAACCTCTAACCAACTGTCCGCCTAAACCATACACCGAAAATCATAGGCGTGCGCACGGGGTGTGCCGGGTGTGCCTGGGCACACCCTAATCCTCGCGGCACACCTATGTATATTGAGACCGGCAGGGGAGATCTCAGGATCTCCCCTGTCGGCTCATGCAGAGCCGGCGCTATCCGAGCGCCGGCTCTGCTCTCGGCCTCCCTCCCCACCGACCCACATGCAGGGAGGGAGGAGAGGACCCGGGGGAGCTATTGCCGGCAGCTCCGCCGGGTTCCTCTCGCGAGATATGATCGTTGCAACGCTCAAATCTCGCGAGAGTGAACTCTAGCCCCACAGGGGGCTAGAGTTCACTCTCCACTGGACAACCAGGGATGGAAGCAGCAGCACGATCCCCCCTCCCTACAAAAGGTAAGAAGGGAGGGGGGATAGCAAGTAATGTACCCCCACAATCACCCCCCCACATACAGCACACACACATACAGCACACACAGACATACAGCACCCACAGACATACACAGCACCCACACACATACACAGCACCCACACACATACACAGCACCCACAGACATACAGCACCCACACACATACACAGCACCCACAGACATTCAGCACCCACACACATACAGCACCCACACACATACAGCACCCACAGACATTCAGCACCCACACACATACAGCACCCACACACATACAGCACCCACAGACATACACAGCACCCACACACATACAGCACCCACAGACATACAGCACCCACATACATACAGCACCCACAGACATTCAGCACCCACAGACACAACACCCACAGACACACAGCACCCACACACATACAGCACCCATACACAGCACCCACACACATACAGCACCCACAGACATACACAGCACCCACAGACATACACAGCACCCACAGACATACAGCACCCACACACAGCACAGACATACACAGCACCCACATACATTCAGCACCCACAGACATACACAGCACCCACACACATACAGCACCCACAGACATACACAGCACCCACACACATACAGCACCCACAGACATACACAGCACCCACAGACATACAGCACCCAGACATACACAGCACCAACACACATACAGCACCCACACACACATACAGCACCCTTACAAACACACACAGCACACAAACAGCACCCTCACACACACACAGCACACTAACAGTACCCTCACAAACACAAACAGGACCCTAACAAACACACACACAGCACACTACCAGTACCCTCACACACAAACAGCACCCTCACACACAATACATTAACAGCACCCTCACAAGCGCACACACACACAAACAGCACCCTCACACACAGTACATTAACAGCATCCTCACAAGCAGGCACACACAAACACCCTCACCCACATAGCACACTACCAGCACCGTCACACACACATCACACTAACAGCACCCTCACAAAGCACACACACAGCAGTGTGTGTATGTGTGTATATATGTGTATGTATATATACATAAATACATATATATATGCGGCGTGTGCTTGTGCTTTAGGGTGCACACCCTAATGCAATAGGCTGCGCACGCCTATGCCGAAAATAAAGTAAGTCCAGGCACTCAGGATTGCTGCAGGAAGGCAGGTTTATTGATAAGCACCTGGATTCCTTGTGTGAGTGTGGTATCCTCCGTTTGGGAATTAAACCCTCCACCTCAACCGTACTGGAGCCCCAACTTGGGGGTTAGACCATTTTCTAGTGATTTAACCCTTGAAGGTAAGAAGATGCCCAAATACTCCTGTCCCCATCACAGAGAGTCTAAGTATTTTTTGTATGGCTTTTAAAAGTTTGTTTGTGTCAAGCTAATCAGTTCAGGTCATTATTTCTGACTTCTCATGCATGGTCTTAGGTAAATCAATCCTACATCAGTATGATTAGTCATTCAGATAAAATAAACTCAATATTAGTTCTACAAACTCCTGAAAAGTTCCTTCTGACCCACAAAAAAATAGAATTAAAGAAAGGTTTAGAGCAGTTCTTTGAAAAGAACGAAAAATCACAAATGATAATACATTTTCTAAGTCAATATAGCAATATTTCCGGAAAGAAGCTGTCGAGTTGATGGATGTTGATGAAATCCATAGACAGCTGAAGGCAAATAACTTGATACAATAAAGGATGTTATCATTGGCTTAGAATGCTGAGTAATGTTCTTGGGTGATCGGCGTTTTTCACTTATTCTCCTCCATACGAAATTATTGATGTCTTTTTAAAGGCAACAATCTGAAGTTGGTAACTATTTGAGAACCACAGGGGTTAATAAGGTAATGCAAACACTAGGCAACTCATTGACCTCCCCCCCCCCCAAAAAAAAATATATACGTATACTTTAGTATACCAGATGAGGTCAAATCAGTCATACAGTTTTCTAAATATCAACAGAAACAAGTCGGACCTTGCCTCCAGTCCAAGAAAAATGATTCATGAGATGATTGACAGACTCTAATTCATAGAAGGTGTTCATGCTGCTCTGCAACATGCAGAACTCTGAGGTCTATCTAAAAATTCTATGGATTTGATGTTGTTATAAAGGCTGCCGGGGTCAAATGTTTGTATCCAGAAATGTTATGTCTTTTATTTTTTCAAGGAAACTATTGATTTTTTTTTTCTCAGTTGAAGGACAAGGATAGAAGATGACAGACACCAGAGGAGGCCGTTAATTAATCTGGGTTCAAATGGATTGCAGTCTAGTTTCTATGCCCTTGTACAATTTAAATAGAAACTTTTGAAGTAATGCGACCTTAAAACCTTGCAAATATAACGCATTAATAGTGAATCACATAGATTCTGCCTATTATATCTGGCCTCCTAATGGAAATTCTAGCTTTTCAAGACGTAAATAGATAATGCAGGCTGGAGTTGAGCCCCTCGTTTTTGTTAATGTCTTATTTAGAGGAGTGAGATCCGTGACATGCAAAATCGTGCAACATTCACATTCGATCTCAATCCTTTCATATGGAAAGTATTTCGGCAAGTGCAAAGGTAACATGAGAACATGAGCTGACCTCAAATTGTAAAACGTGGGGAAATTTTTATACGTTCAGGAGGAGCGGAATTCTGTAAACTTTACATTTGAAATTGTTTTATTTATGCTTTGCATACATTTTAATAGTATTTTCAGCATTTATTTTGAAGACGTTTTAAAGGGCCACTGCAGACCTTTAGTCATTTTAGTTTGCTAAATTGCTTTATGTATGAAGAGTGTTTTCTCTCTTTTCATATTAGAAAAAAATTAGAATTCAATAGAAATTGGCACTTTTGTAAATTAGCTTTGTCAGTCAGCCTGGTTATTTAGCTCAGTGTAGGTAAATTCAAGTGGCAGCAATTGCACAGAGCACCTGCTTTGCAAAGACGTATCATTGAGCTGCATTGGGAAGTCTGTGATTGGACAGCCACAGAAAGTCTGGGCGGGGTTAGAAGAGGAGGGCTTGCAAAGGCTGCAGACTAGAGAACTGCAGCTGATGCGAGCTGTTTATAGATACACCACCAATGTATCCACGCACGTTACACTATATGCAGGTTTGTGAAACGTAAAAATCGAATTCAAAATGTCAGAATGGAAAAGCATTTCAAGCTAACCTTAGTAAGCTGCATGCTACTCAGAAAGAAAATGCTGCATCTGAATAAAAAATTCTATTATTAGTTTCTTTGATCGGAATATTTGATTTATAAGCAGGAATCACAACAATGTAGACTGTTAGTCTGTTTGCACTCAGTTGATATAGTTACATAATCGGACAGCATCAGTGCATGATATTGAAGTGCGGGAGTGTATGGGTAGCCAGACTTCTATTAACTGAGTTTGTAAATACATACAAAATCAATAGTTCTCTGTCTTTAAATGGGTCTTAAGTGCCTGCAATTAAAGTTTACCATATTTATAACTCTTCTGGATCAACACAACTTGTGAAAAGAAATGATATGTGCTTAAATACCACTGCATTATATTGCTATCCAATTAAAATAGATTTGTCATAAAAACACATGGTTTAAATGTGGCAAACTTTTATCAGTTGAATTAGACGAGGACTGTGATGAACAGACAGTCAAGTTCTAACTCATCTGAAAGTAATATTTTAATTTTATTTATTTTCCATTTCAATGTATTTTATCAAAGAACCTTCCAAGATAATACTCCAGTGTTTGCTTAATAGTCTATTACCTGGATCCTAAAATTTAAAGACAATCTATAGTCTCTGTTTCACTCTAACAATCTGCTTTTCGGAGCTCCTCGATTCAGGTTACAGGATGCTGATATTTGGCAGCTGATCCACATGTAGACATGGAATTCCAGGGACAATTGTCATGTCTTGTCGGTTTATACTTGTTAAGGTTAGGTTCCCCAACACGCTAACTATAGGACTAACAGACAACCCAAGCTAGACGTATTACCGGTCCTTAAAGTGGCCGGACTTAATGTGAAGAAAAGTAAGGAGAGTAAAAGAATAATAGACGAGCCGAGGTCAGGGCAGGAGAAGGAAAAATAAATGATAAACAAAGCCAAGGGTCAAGGAAGCCAGAAATTACGCATAACCAGAGACAAGCCGAAGTCAGATACCAGGAAACACACAAGTATACAGAACGCACTCTCGGGCTACAATAGACCACGACAGGGCAAGGAAGTGATATAGGAGGGAGGTATAAATAGGGCTAAGAGAGATCTGATAGGCTAGGGAAGAGAATAGGAGATATTATAAAAGGGTTACCAGGATTGCTGCAATAACGGTACTATCACTTTAAGATGTCAGCGGCATGCTGCACATGCATGCTGTCAGTCGGAGGCCAGCAGAGCCTGGAGGAGCAGAGCGGACGGCGGGACCGGATCAGCGTGGGCCGCGAGGAGGTATGACAATACACAATACAAATAAGTGGCCAATTTCCCATGTTAATACTTATAATGACCCTATTACTATAGTCAATAAGAGTTTTCCTAATATTTCAGCAATTTCCCAGATTTCCAATTATCAGTAAAACAAATCATTTTTATGTTTTCATATATTGATCTGTTTGGATTTTTGTAAAAAAAATTTCTGTCCTCGCTCAATGCTTTGATAAAACAATGCTTCTGCATTTGTAGGGGCATGAATGTGTCTGATTATAGATATGGTATAAGAAGGAGGCATTATGTCTCTCTAAGCCTTTCTTAATTCATGTATAGGCTCTTGTTATAAAAGAATAGATAAAGTCCCAATGCAGAACCAAGTGAATTTTCCAACATTCTAAATAATTACATGTTATACTCCATCCAACGGTAGTAAAATACCAGCAATTAGGTTACCAATAAAGGGGATACTTGAAATTAGTTTACTGGTAAAAGGGATAAATGTAATAAATTTACTGGTTAAGAGGATAACTGCAATTAGATTACTGGTAAAGGTAAAAGGTCAGTTTTCTGAAGAAAGAGAGAAGTGCCCAAGCCATTGTACAGAACACTGGTGAGACCTTACTTGGAGTATTGTACGCAGTACTGGAGACCGTATCTCCAGAAGGATATTGATACTTTAGAGAGAGTTCAGAGAAGGGCTACTAAACTGGTTCATGGATTGCGGGATAAAACTTACCAGGAACGGTTAAAGAAACTTAACATGTATAGCTTGGAGGAAAGACGAGACGGGGGGATATGATAGAAACATTTAAATACATAAAGAGAATCAACACAGTAAAGGATGAGACTATATTTAAAAGAAGAAAAACTACCACAACAAGAGGACATAGTCTTAAATTAGAGGGGCAATGGTTTAAAAATAATTTCAGGAAGTATTACTTTACTGAGAGGGTAGTGGATTCATGGAATAGCCTTCCAGCTGAAGTGGTAGAGGTTAACACAGTAAAGGAGTTTAAGCATGCATGGGATAGGCATAAGGCTATCCTAGACTTAAGATATTATAATGAAATATGATAGTGTTGGCATGTAAAATAAATAAAAGTTGTTTATCGTATTAAGGAATCCCTTTAAAACGTATAAGCATTGAACATAGCCCTCTTCACTGATAGGCAGAAAGTCTATATGTAACAAGATAAGTTACAAAAATTTACATTTTAAAGAAATTGTTGAGTTTGTTTCCTTCTGAATACTTTACTAGTTTAACATATCATAGGCACGTTAATGAATCGTTTTTGTATTAGGCAGTTATGTAGACTAAACAGGGCTATGTATCAAAGTGTCGCCAACGGACTTCAGCTGTTTTCCCCGTTAATATTAGCCTGTTTCCTGCAGCCTACAGCAAAACTTAGATATGATACTATCAGACATCTGATTTGAAGATATCAACTACCAATTCATCTTATTTAGAGTATTTGAATTAATTACGTAACCATTGTATAATGATATGTATTAAATCCTGTCATAACTTTAAATGAAATGTTTATCTTACCTATTTTAAACATCTATTGCATTGGATTTTGTGTTTCATATAATTACCATTAACATCTCATTTTCTGTTTTAACCTTTTTATTAAAAAAAACATAACAAAAAAAAAACATGATAAAACTATTAGTTGAGTTGAAAAGATATTTGTACATATAGTACACATTATCCGTGTAGACAAAAAATACTAGATGAGAAAGATAGGAGTTTCTTTTTCAAATTTAGTTGAGTTCATCCACAGTTTGTACATTAGCTATCAGTTCACCATAATTCACACTCTAGTGAACAGTGGCGTACATACCGCCCTGCGACCCGGTATGTATGCAACTGTGGCCATCCTCTTCTCCTGGGGGGCCCAGGAGCCGGCCACCTCAGGTCCCCCTGAGGCTGGCCCTGGTGGTGTCACCGGGCAGGCGGGCAGGCTGGCGGGCGTGCGAGGGAGCACTCTCCCCTTAGTGCTTCCTCTACAGCTCCCTCGCGCACCGTGTACTGATGCAGTAGCCGGAAGATGACATCATCTTCCGGCTCTGGTATGAGTATTCGGCGTGCAAGGGAGCTGAAGAGGGAGCACTCAGGGGAGAGTGCCCCTCGTGCGCGCGTCAGCCAACACCAGGGCCAGCCTGCCCGCCCGGTGACACCACTGGACCCCAGGGAATCCCCACAGCACTCCCACAGGAGTTAAAAAAATGTGTGTGTGAGTGTGAGTGTGTGTGAGAGTGTGTGTTAGTGTGTGTGTGTTAGTGTTAGAGTGTGTGTTAGTGTTAGAGTGTGTGTGTTAATGTTAGAGTGTGTGTGTGTTAGTGAGTGTGTGTGTGTTAGTGTTAGAGTGTGTGTGTTAGTGTTAGAGTGTGTGTGTGTGTGTTAGTGAGTGTGTGTGTGTTAGTGTTAGTGTTAGAGTGTGTGTGTTAGTGTTAGAGTGTGTGTTAGTGTTACAGTGTGTGTGTTAATGTTAGAGTGTGTGTGTGTTAGTGAGTGTGTGTGTGTGTTAGTGTGTGTGTGTTAGTGTGTGAATGTGTGTTAGTGTGTGTGTGTGTGTGTGTTAGAGTGTGTGTGTGTTAGAGTAAGCGCGCAGGGGGGGCACGGCCCACGATCAGTTTTTGCACTGGGGCCCCATGGGTTGTGTGTACGCCACTGCTGGTGAGTATAACTATATTTATTTTTGTATGCTCCTTCCAGCAAATACATATAGCAAATCAAGTGTCCAACTAGTGACCAATGAGGGTATTTGTACCCTGCTTACCTGAACAAGTCAAGCCCTACATTAAAACATAAAGCATATTTTATTTGTGTTTCAGGGAACCCTATGATTGTGAAATCACTAGTTCACCTAAAAGTGGTGAAAAATGAACCCCAAATTGCTTACAAACTCAAAATCATAAAACATGCTAGTTACAGTGATTCTATAGCCATTCCTTAAGTGAAACCAAATGTCCCCATTTATTGATATTCCCATGGGACCAGACTTGGGAAATGGCTAGATATTGAACCTTTGAGGTGTACAAGAACTAATTGGTTAACCATTGCTCTGGAAATCAAATTACCCATATTAAAAAAAAAAAAAAATGTAAAAAAAAAAAACCATAGATGTCTTAAAACGGAATAGTAAAGAGTATATTTTTTTTATTTAGAATTTCTTTTCTTATGAGTGAATAAAAGCTTACTATTTACTGTAACATTATGATTCCCTTTGGGCGTGTATATTTTTAGTTTTTCCTTCTACATTATTTAGAAAGTCTTCAACACTTGGTTATGCTGCAGGAGGCATGTTCTTAAAATTTAATCTGTTTAAATCTCAGAAAATTGAAGTTGGGCTCTTTATTTTCAAGGTGGGACAAAGTTCTAAAACAGAGAGAAAGAGTTCTAAAAGTGCTGCTAGCTCTAGAGGGCACAAAGTTCCAAATGTGGAGCAATCCTGAAAACCAATGGAAACAGCAGAAACATTCTACCTTGTAGAACCTTGACCTACTTTCACTTTTATAAATGTCCCGCACCATAATGTTATAATTCCCCGCACAGCATAGATCTTCGGTAAGATCCAAGTTGCTGCCAAATGGTGGGTGCAATAGGATTATCAACCTCTTAGGAGTCGATTTTTGACTGATTCCCCTTTGTGAGTTTACAGCAATCTTTACTCACATAGAAATTCATCCTACGATGCTACATGGTTATCCCATGACATATATTACCATTTAAGGTTTTGCAGTGTTTCAAATTGTCTATCTGGTTTTAATGTAGCTGCATGATAACAAATTAGATTTATCTTTCCATGTTAAAATGACATTCATTATCAAGGTTGTTGTAAGAGCACAAATAATTTACATGACAGTACAAAGCACAAATCTCTTCAACATTGCTCGTCTAATTTTCTTGGTATACTAGACACATATAGACATAGTTAGAGGGCCTATTTGACCTACTAAAATGCTTCTTGACTTTCCCTTTCTATTTAAAAATAAATAAATATATATAAATATATTCTAAAGAGAATTTAGCGTGATATGCAATCTATAAAATGTTTGCCATGGGAAATAGGACATATGATAGATGTTGCTGTACCAGCAATTGCTTTACTTATATGTAGAAATAGAAATGATGAGGCCTGCTAACCAAGTTATTTAGTAAAGTGCGAATTCTCGGGAATGCAAATTTAAGGTCAAAGTAGCCGAGCCTGAAGCATAGCTGCCTTGGAGAATTTTTCTAGTTTGTTTATTTTGGCCTTAACTTTGAATTCTCAACAATTCTAACTTTATTGAAAAACCTAGTTACTGTCCTTGACTTTACTTCACAACAATAGGATGTTGTTGTCAGAACCCCAAAATGGCCTATTTTTAGGAATATGGGGATCTCCGCTTGGTATAAATTTTATTTATTTATTTTTTTAAATAAGATGCATTCATCTTCTCCTTCACTGCTACACAATTTCTCATGTCTCACAAATTTCTCCATCAATTTCTTTATCTTCTGCAAATCTTCTACGTGATGGCACTCATGTTATTGAAGCCTGCTCAATCTGTACAGCGCTGCCGAAAAAACCTAACATGGTAGAGGAGATGGCATTAGGAAAGTCTCTGGACAGCAGCATTCTGCCGTAATATTTGAATATAGTTGCTTGGCTTTAGCCAGGTAACTGTGTTTATCACAAGAAGGCATTATTCAGTGAGGTCACATTAATGTACATATTTATGTTTATGTCCTGTTCATATTAAATAAACTCTATGTATGTAAATCCCAATTAAATTAGCAGTAAATATAATAATTAACTGGACAGGTGACATTTACTTTGATCTGGTTTCCTAAGATTCCCTAGGGGGATATATAATTTATTTATAAATGTTACATTCATAAATAATCAATAGATGGGCATAAACATATAGTAGTAATAGATAGATGATATATGTGTGTGTAGTTAGATAAATAGATAGATATCTATTTAAAATTTGTGATGTCTGGATATTTCATTGATGCTACAAACATGGTTACTTACGGAAAAATAAAAAGTTTTTTTCAGTGGAAAGGTTTCCCATAAAGTGTTACTCTTAGCCAGATATAACCATCTTAAGATTGTGCCTGCCATTTTCTGGCCACCAGAAATGGAGGCAAGTCACAAGTAGTGATGTCCCGAACTGTTCGCCGAACTGTTCGCGAACTGTTCGTCACGGTTCGCCACGAACGGTTCGCCACGGACTCCAGTCAGCTGACACATTCCAGCCAATCAGCAGCAGACCCTCCCTCCCAGACCCTCCCACCTCCTGGACAGCATCCATTTTGAAGCAGCATTCTTAGTGAGCTGTCCAGGAGTTGGGAGGGTCTAGGAGGGAGGGTCTGCTTCTGATTGGCTGGAATGTGTCTGCTGACTGGAGTCCGCGCGAACCGTTCGCGGCGAACCGAGGCGAACAGTTCACGAACAGTTCGGCGAACAGTTCGGGACATCACTAGTCACAAGATTTGGAAAAAAAAGATTATTTGGAAATCCGAGTCACCTAAACCACAATCTTCTTTTCCGTTTTTAATCAATTTCCTTTTTTTGATTGCATTGAATAGCAGAACAATACAATAGGTGATGTAACTTTCAGCTGTACATTCGCCAGTCACTTACAACTAGTACAATGAGCAGCAATGCATATAGAAAGGCTATTCACTAAAAAGTGCATTTACTATTTTGGGATTTTTTTTGAAACTGGAAATTACAATCATTAATGTTTTCAGTTTGACTGTTTTGGGTTAAAAATTGAAAATACACTTTGAGTTCTCTTTGGATTCTAAACAATTTATGTTTTAGTTAATAACTTTGCAAACCTTTTCCAGATATGCTATGGAATAATCTCTTTAATAAACCTATTGAAGCTTCAGATTTGGAAGAATTGAAGGCATACTTTTAATCTGTATCGATTACAGCACGCATTAGAGCTGTCATTAGTAATTTCTCTTTCCACTCTTCAAAATATCTTCAAATATGAGCACATTTAAAAGAAATTTAGGAAGGCGTCTTTTTCCTTCACAGCAGATGGTCTGCTTTGCTCGACTTAGTTTTGATTTTCATATTGAATAAATGTAGTGTCTTCTTGGATTGACAGATAAATAAAATAATAAAAAAACGGGAAGCCCTGACGGCTAAGTTATTCAACTTTGGCACAAACAGTTTATTTTACTTACACTTTGTCAACATTATATGCCGCTCTATGTAGAATCTTAACTCAACGTCAACATTCCAAAAAAAGTTTGCACAATTCGGAGATTTGAGGCTTTGGCAACTTTCGGTACTATGAAAAGCCTAAAGCTTTCATAGGATTCATGGAATCTTTTCAACAAAAACAACACAACAATATTTGATAGAAGAAATGTTTTTTTTTTTACGACAGTAAAGTTTAAAAATAATTTTTCTTTCTTTAGCAGAGGCAAACTTTTTTTACGATGCAAAAAACATGCATGTCTTCCGGCTGGATGCCGAATTTCCCCAGCAGATGTAAACTGTCAACGCATCTTGACAACAGCAAACCAAATTCAGTCAATGAACAGAGTACTTTATAGTTTATATACAGACAATTTGAAACTTTATAATGTAGCAAAAGTTGTGATCGCTCACAAGCTTTTCCTATTATTTTTATGTGAAATGCTAACGTAACATTTTTTCTTCCTCATTGATTACCTTCTCTTTCCTATTAACTAGCCCCGCTGAATATTATTAGTATTATTATTACTATTAGTTTTATATATAACACTCCAGCATTTTGCACAGCAATGTACAATGGTAACATTAACAAGACTTAATCAAAGACAGTACAAACAAACTGGTCCAGAAGGAGAGAAGAATCATCCCAGAATGAAATACCATCTCAGATTATAATCAAAAAAAATATTCAATTCATTAAATGATGATGAACTGCTGTGAACTTGCCAATTAACTTCATTAATGTTTTTTTTTTATTCCATGAATGAAGATGCATACACACATCTGCTTTACAGGTTCCGTCATAGAATGCTACGACAGAGCATATACGAGTAATTTAGAATTGAAATGGATCAGACACACTAAGATTGCACAGGGACAGGAGTAAACTGTAAATTATGGATGGAGTATACGGAATTATGATAATCCGAATATTCCAGTTGTGTTTAACTCCTTAAGGACACAACTTCTGGAATAAAAGGGAATCATGACGGAATATTTCCGTCATGTGTCCTTAAGGGATTAAATTGCTTTTATAAAAATCCAGACAGTTATATCAATACAATAATAAAAAATAAAGGGGATATTTATTGGTGCAATGAACAGCTCCAGATCAGTTGACATTCCATATATCTATATAAAATTTGAAGTAATGTTTCTTTTTTTTCTTTCTTTTTTAAAAGAAATAATTACCCGTCAGCAGTAGAAGTGGCTAGACGTCTACTGGCACTGAAGGCAATATATCATATTGAGTCTGGAAATATAGATACCATTTACAAGCAAACAATTCTCTCCTACATTTCTAACCTTTCTTCTTTGTATTGCTTATTATTCAATGTCAACCGGTTTATTCGCCGTCCATTGAATTATTCTATAGATACAAATGGGCTGCAATAATATGTACATTTTTGCGTAATTTTAACATTTCTGTCTATTCCTGATAACTGTAACAACAAATGGCGCCAAACCAAAATATAAATATTTCTGTTTTATTTTAAGTATTGTTATATATGTATAGGGATATTGTTATTTTGAAGCATAAAGCCTGCTGTAGTGTTTATGGTGTCAAGGGAACATGCTATATAGTCAAACTGTTTTAGAATAGTGTAACAACTTTACTAGATACTTCTGGCCATGCGGAACTGCTCTCATTGAATAGGAGCGTCAGCTCAATGCTCTCAGATAATCCTAAAGGCTTAGCTGTATAGAGACCACTAACTGCTGCAATAGAAGATTGGATGCCGCGTGGGCACTGGGAGATGCAGTTAAGTTCTTAAACCATCCTGTAATTACTACTTACCATGGGACAGCATCAAGGTACACCTGGGACCATAACCACTACAGTTTCATTAGCATTACACTGGGAGTGCATTGTTGTGGTGATGTACAAGCATGGACCTAGTGATTGGTTGACCCTTGGTCAATTCTTTATGGAGAGATGTTTGAGGGACCATGAACATAACATGATCATGATCAAATTTGTAAGTTAAAGAGAAGAAAGAGGCCGAAATGTTGGAAGCTCACTTTTGGCACCTTAGCTGGCATGCATTACCTTTCACATGAAACTCAGCCAGCCGATAGCAAACACAAAAAAAAAGGTGATAATTTACGGCTGCAGAACTATGACATCAAGAATATTACAGCAACACTAAAATGTTTTCTTACGCCCTGCAAATAAGTTTAAGTCCATTTAAGTTGCCGAATTCAAAGTAAGTTTCACCAATCCGAAATCATACCCTGACACCTCGCGGCAGTACAAAATGGCAGAATTTATGTTTTACATCTGAGCTCTTTAAAAAGCGATGTGATTATTGAAATAAAGAATAAAGAGTACTCCAGCAGTAGATCTAATTTTAGACGTTCGTTGCCTGACAGATGAGAGCCATTGTTATTCCGATAGGTACTCCATATCATGCTGCTCCTCTCGGGATCCGCCACTTTTGTTTTAACAGCAGTAGAGCGCGTGATGCACTTTGGTGCTTTTAATGGTTCTGGATTGATTACGGCTTTCCAAGTTTGTGACACTAATCTCTGTGCATTATAGATGCTTTGCTACAGATCCCTTGTAATACTCTGTTTCAGCCCCAAGCTATATCCAATGAACTGCAACCTTTACTTTTATCATGTTCATTTCGGGAAGCAGATGTTTCATTGTGGGCTTCAATCTCCCCAAATGCTGCAGGACTACAACTGCAATCACTCACAGCCAGCTGAGGATGATAAGCGTATGATGTGACTGGTGGGTAGTCAAAGATTGGAGAGTTATTCTCTAATATCTATAAAACAGCAATTCAAGTACATGTCTGCTATAGTAATGATAGTTATACTTAGCACTGCACATGTTTGGGTAGAACATTTCCCACAAGGCACAGCATGTCATTAGGTTAGAAAAGTATTGTGGGAAAAAATAGTTCACAGACATCCTAATGTCAAAGGAGCACTTTAAGTACCATAGCCACTACACCTTGCCCTCACGCCCCCTACCACCATTGTAAGCAGTCAAGCTGTTACTAAATGTACACCACTCCCATTCGACGACCTATAAAACCACCTGAGAGCTGGAAGTTCCTAAGCAAGACTTAGTCTATTGGCTGAGAGAGTAACCCGTTTGTCACATGACATTACACATCAATGAGAGATTATACATTTGAATACCATGTTTCAGAGCGAATAGCGGGCCACTAAATCTCAGCAGCAGTCTCAGAGGTGAAAAGAGAGAGAGATACGGTTACTCGCTCTCCCCAGCATCCAAGTAGGAAGCAACCCACACCACCTAAATGATGGGGGAAATAAACTCTGGCTCACTTGCTGATGCTAAACAAACCCAGAAAAAAAAATAATAATAATAAAAATAAAATATATAGAAATAAATAAATACTTGTGTATATATATATATAAATATATATATATAAATATATATATATATATATATATAGTATATACACTGCTCAAAAAAACTCTTCTGTGAAATCAAACTGTCCACTTAGGAAGCAACACTGAGTGACAATCAATTTCACATGCTGTTGTGCAAATGGGATAGGCAACAGGTGGAAATTATAGGCAATTAGCAAGACACCCCCAATACAGGAGTGGTTCTGCAAGTGGTGACCACAGACCACTTCTCAGTTCCTATGCTTCCTGGCTGCTGTTTTGGTCACTTTTGAATGCTGGTGGTGCTTTCACTCTAGTGGTAACATGAGACGGAGTTTACAAACCACACAAGTGGCTAAGGTAGTGCAGCTCATTCAGGATGGCACATCAATGCGAGCTGTGGCAAGAAGGTTTGCTGTGTCTGTCAGCGTAGTGTCCAGAGCATGGAGGCGCTACCAGGAGACAGGCCAGTACATCAGGAGATGTAGAGGAGGTCGTAGGAGGGCAAGAACCCAGCAGCAGGACCGCTACCTCCGCCTTTGTGCAAGGAGGAACAGTAGGAGCTCTGCCAGAGCCCTGCAAAAGGACCTCCAGCAGGCCACAAATGTGCATGTGTCTGCTCAAACAGTCAGAAACAGACTCCATGAGGGTGGTATGAGGGCCCGATGTCCACAGGTGGGGGTTGTGCTTACAGCCCAACACCATGCAGGATGTTTGGCATTTGCTAGAGAACACCAAGATTGGCAAATTCGCCACTGGCGCCCTGTGCCCTTCACAGATGAAAGCAGATTCACACTGAGCACATGTGACAGACGTGACAGAGTCTGGAGACGCCGTGGAGAACGTTCTGCTGCCTGCAACATCCTCCAGCATGACCAGTTTGGCAGTGGGTCAGTAATGGTGTGGGGTGGCATTTCTTTGGGGGGCCGCACAGCCCTCCATGTGCTTGCCAATTGAGCACATCTGGGACATCATGTCTCGCTCCATCCACCAATGTCACATTGCACCACAGACTTCCAGGAGTTGGCAGATGCTTTAGTCCAGGTCTGGGAGGAGATCCCTCAGGAGATCATCCACCACCTCATCAGGAGCATGCACAGGCGTTGTAGGGAGGTCATACAGGCACGTGGAGGCCACACATTACTGAGCCTCATTTTGACTTGTTTTAAGGACATTACATCAAAGTTGGATCAGCCTGTAGTGTGTTTTTCCACTTTAATTTTGAGTGTGACTCCAAATCCAGACCTCCACGGGTTGAAAAATTTGATTTCCATTGTTTTATTTTTGTGTGATTTTGTTGTCAGCACATTCAACTGTGTAAAGAATAAAGTATTTCAGAAAAATATTTAATTAATTCTCATCTAGGATGTGTTATTTTTGTGTTCCCTTTATTTTTTGAGCAGTGTGTATGAATTCAATAGTCTTTAAGAACTTCAGCCTTGCGCATAATGATGTCTCCAGAACCCTTTGATTGCATTAATTGTATGTATCTTATAGAAATAAATATATTTATGTAGTGTTTACTACCATGACTGTCTAATAATTTGCCATTTCCTTTTTATATTTCAATATCCCAATTTCACACAAAACGGAGATTCTCACCAGCTGAGGGTTTGTTGATATTTATATCAATGTTTATGAATGAATTATACTATAAATGACACTTTATTATCACAGGAAAGTTACCGAGATTCCTTAAGGTATGGTAACCTACCCACAGCAGTGCCTCAATGATGGGTTTTCAAACAATTCGCTGAGCACAGGCTTACAGTTTAAGCTACTGAAATCTTCCTATTATTGATACTTTCCCTTAAGCCTAAAGAATGCCACATCAAAGCAGAATATGAAATGTTTTATGAGGAAGGGCGAAAAGTTTCTTATCTGCGCAACACACAGAATTTTTATTCGCCCATGGGGACAAGCAGAAACTATAGGGTGCTCAGTCTGTATTGCCTTTATAAATTAGAACATCCACTTTTGAATATATTTCTTTCACCGTTAATTAACTAGTTCACTTCAAAAGGACGTTTGTCATGATTAAAAATAATGTTGTTGCTTTATTAACCTACATTGTTATTGTAGCCCAACTGATAACACTATTTTAGTAAGTATTTAACAACAGACCACACAAATTGTTTTTTGGCTCATGTATAACACACTAAAAAACATCTTCCACGAAGGGTCCATGGTATTCTTTTTTTTTTGTGTTCAGATTCTCATGGGCAGTGACATGGAACAGTTTGAAAACACTTACAGGAGTATATAGTAAAGTGAGAATTCAAAGTTAATTTTTAAATTTAAGGCCAAAAAAAAAAAAGCCAAACTGGAAGACTTGTTTCCATTTCAGATATTTTTAACTTAAATTTGATATTTAATTGAATTCACTTTTAATTCTCACTTTACTAAAAATTCTCAATTTACGATAAAAAAAAGTGTTTTCGAAGTGTTAGTAAATTATCTTGTAAAAAATCCTGGAATGTGGGATGTGCCTCTTGTACATGCTTCCCAACAGTCCCAATTTCAGCATGACAGTCCCAATTTTTAGGTTCTATCCCACTGTCCTACTTAGTTCCAAAGGACTGTTCCCAACTATCATAGCACTAGCGCTATGTTCAGGACACCGTCTTCCCTCAGTGGGCAGGCCTTGCAAGATTGGCCGGCATCCTGGGGTGTATTAACAGCAGGCTGAGCTGCCAGTAACTTTCCAGGTGAGTCCGCCCCCTTTACCCGTCACTCGTCTGGCCTTTTTTCCCCCATCCCACCAGCAACCCGATTTGTGTACTGCCAAAGTTAAACGTGATAAACATGTTATTCTAGGCCAGGCATTGATTACACTGAATTTCTACAAATTCAGGCCTGGCACTGCCCGACCTCTAATGGCATCCAAATTGCAATTTTTTAGAGTTTGTTGATCAAAATTTTGCAGCACACGGATAAACACAGAACTTAACACTTCTGGCTGGAGTTTGTGTTCTTACATTAAGAATAATTGAGTAAGAGAAAAAATAAACACGAAAATAACTTATTTTTAGAATGTGATTTCCCTGAAATGTACAGTTTCCTCTAAAAAAACATATAAATGAATCTAGAAATAGTCTATTAAAACTATTCTCTAGACATGCAGCCTTCGAAGCGTCTCATTAACAGCTTCATTGCTGCAGGAAACAAATTAAATCAATTTTCATTCTATCAGGATAAGAAAGGGAGAGACGGAAAAAATAAATAGAAATCAATGGTTATAAACTTGATCCAACCTTTCTACAAATTGCTGGATATATATTGTGTCGTCAGGATTCATCAGATACAAAGGATCTTCATTTATCATTGTCCGGTACAATATAAAACTTAGTTTCCTTTGACAATAGGCTGCTATTGCTGAGCTAAATGCTAATTAAAGAAATCAGATTGAAAGACGTTTGGAATGTTCTTTTGGTTTGATAGGGCCAATTTCTTTCGGATGTCAGTGATTTAATTGTGTGTTTCTTGAGCACTGCACTAGGTGGACAAAACTGCTGTCATTCTTGACACTGAGTACATCAACGGTAGATAGAGAAAGACGTACAGAAAACTCCTGAATTAAAGTTGGCCAGTGACAACAGAGAGCATTTTGCTAATAAGCAGGAAAAGGTATTTTTGTTGTGATATATTTTTTTAAATGTGTTTCTCAGTTTTATTTAGGATTTTAGATATTTTATTTAATGAAGGGTTATTAAAGGGTTTATTTTAATCATTTTGACCTCATCATGCTCTGTTGGGCATTTTTAGCTATGTCCCTCCTACCCCTTAAATGGAGAAAAAAGGTTTTAAAATTTACCTTAAAGGACCACTATAGGCACCCAGACCACTCCAGCTCACTGAAGTGGTCTGGGTGCCAGGTCCCTCTAGTTTTAACCCTGCAGCTGAAAACATAGCAGTTTCAGAGAAACTGCTATGTTTACACTGAGGGTTAATCCAGCCTCTAGTGGCTGTCTCACTGACAGCCACTAGAGGTGCTTCCATGATTCTCACTGTGAAAATCACAGTGAGAAGATGCTGGATGTCCATAGGAAAGCATTGAGTAATGCTTTCCTATGGGCTGTTTGAATGCGCACGAGGGAGCCCGGCACTGGAGAAAGGTAAGTGGCTGAAGGGGTTTTAACCCCTTCAGCCCAGCAGGAGGGGGGCCCTGAGGTAGGGGGGACCTAATGACCCTATAGTGCCAGGAAAATGAGTTTGTTTTCCTGGCACTATAGTGGTCCATTAAATCCAGCTATCGGAGCTTTTCCCTCCTCCATCTGACATCACAGCAGCGCTCGTACGGATCAATCACAGGCTTCTCTATGTAAACTACATGCGTGCTCTCTGAGCTAGCGAGGGGAGAGAGGGAAGGGGAAGGCAATGAGGCAGGGAATGGGAAGACAGGGAGGAAGGGAATAGGAGGCAGGGAGGGAGGTAATATGCTATTTGTTTAATGTGGGACTGTCACCCCACTCCCCAACCCCCACATTACAAAACAAGTATTTCAGATAAAATCTGTATGAAATATTCATATTGCGCTGGCTGCAAGGGAGAAGATTGTTACCTTTGTTACGAGCACAGAATGTGCACTAATGACAAATACAAATGTTGCACCGAACTCACATTTGACAGTCTTGGCTGCCAAAGTCACGAGTGCTGTGGAGGGGGGATGCGGGATGTAACTAGCCAAAGGTAAAATATCTCAGTATTTCAAGCAGAAATGCTGCACAACTAGACTTCAAATCACTGAAGTGGTCATGGTGGGTGGAAAAACCTTTTATGTTTGTATAAAGCAGTTATGTGGCTCACATTCAATGTCATCTCACATTAAGGCTGTTTTTTCATTGGTTGCGTGGTACATTCAGCCAATCAGAATACAACAAAAATCCTAAACATTGTCAGTGATCAGTCTATGTGCAGAAAAACATTTCAGAACCTTTTTTAAAAGTACAGACTACGATGAATATTAAAAGTAAAAGTAAGTCTGGTACACAATATTTACTTATAGTTTTCAACTTTCCAAATATGCCTCTATTTATAATCTGAATTTTAATTAAACCACTACTGCCAATTTAATAAAAAGTTCAAAGCTAATGGCCACTGAGCTCATTATGAAAAGGCGTAGAAATGTTGCATAACTAACCCCATCTCTGCCTTATTTTCCTCAAATATGTAATTAAAACATCATCATAAAACCATTGGACCGTATAAAAAGATCATCAACATATATGCACTTTTCTTTAGGAACAATTGATTAATGTAAGTTAAATGAACACTTTAGCATAGCAGATCGGAATTGTCTGATAACGTACATAGATCGCAACTTGCATTTTCTGGTAAATGCCACCTATTAAATTATTTTATTGCTTGGTTATAGGTTGGATTGACTTTGGTTCCACTTTATGTCACCCTGTACATTTTACAATCAGTAGAATAATGGATGTATTTACCCTGCAGAATGTTGCAATAAAAAATATTGACAGTGTGTACAAGCTTGATGCATTGTGGCATGTAATATAAATTGGTCTCACAGACTTTACCGGGAGCAGCACAGATCTGTTATGATGTATGTGATCAGCGTCTTACATCTGCGTGCATCTCTCATTCACTATGAATCTAGCAATGTATATTTATTTATTACAAAATATGTCCTTTTTTCACATGCATTTTTACCCCATTGATGCACTTGGTATTGTTTGCAATTAAATTTACAGTATGGGGGACAGAGAGAGAGACAGTATAGGGGAGTGAGAGAGACAGTATGGGGCAGAGAGAGAGAGACAGTATGGGGTAGGGGGAGAGACAGTATGGGGCAGTGAGAGAGACAGACTGGGGGGGCAGAGAGATAGACTGTATGGGGCGGAGAGAGACAGTATGGGGCGTAGAGAGACAGTATGGGGCAGAGGGAAAGATAGTATGGGGCAGAGAGAGAGACAGTATGGGGCAGAGGGAAAGATAGTATGGGGCATAGAGAGAGACAGTATGGGGCAGAGAGAGAGAGACAGTATGGGGCAGAGAGAGAGAGACAGTATGGGAAGCATAGAGAGAGACTGTATAAGTCAAAGAGAGAGTATGGGGACAGAGAGAGACTGTATGGGGCAGAGAGAGAGTACGGGGACAGAGAGAGAGACAGTATTGGGGGCATAGAGAGAGACTGTTTGGGTCAGAGAGAGAGTATGGGGACAGAGAGAGACTGTATGGGGCAGACACAGACAGTATTGGGGCAGAGAGAAAGACTGTATTGGTCAGATGGAGAGAGAGAGAATATGATGCAGCATGGGGTAGAGAATTAGAGAAAGTATGGGTAAGAGAGAGACATACAGTATGATGCAGAGGAAGAGACAGTATGGGCAGAGAGAGAGACAGAATGGGACAGAGAGAGAGACAAAATGGGACAGAGAGAGCAACAGTATTGGGCCGAGGGAGAGTCAATATGGGGCAGAAAGAGAGACTGTATGGGGGGCATAGAGAGAGATTGCATGGGGCAGAGAGAGTACGGGGACAGAAAGAGACTGTATGGGGCAGACGCAGACAGTATTGGGGCAGAGGGAGAGACAGTATTGGTCAGAAGGAGAGAGAGACAATATGATGCAGAGGGCAAGACAGCATGGGGTAGAGAATTAGAGACAGTATGGGTCAGAGAGAGAGATATAGTATGATGAAGAGGGAGAGACAGTATGGGGGAAGAGTGTGTGAGACAGTATGATACAGAGGGAGAGATAGCATGTGGAAAAGTGAGAGACAGTATTGGACAGAGAGAGAGAGAAATTATGGTTCAGAGGGAGAGACGGTATGGTGCAGACAGAGAGACAATATGGAGCAGAAACAGAGACAGTATGGGGGTAGAGAGAGAGACAGTATGGGGCAGAAAGAGAGACACTATAGTAAAGAGAGTGAGGCAGTATATGGGCACAGACAGTATGCGGCAGAGACAGCATAGGGGTAGAGACAGTATGATGAGACAGTATGATGTAGAAACAGTGTGAGGCAGAGACAGTATAGTGGTAGAGAGATTGAGAATGCAGAGTGAGAGGAAAGACAGTATTGGTTATAGAAAGGAACAGTATGGGGGAGAAAGAGTGTCAGTATATAGAAAGGGTTGTATGAGGTAGAAAGTAGGGCAGGACAAAAGGCAGTATGGGGTTATAGAAAGGGACGTATGAGGTAGAAAGTGGGGCAGTAGGAAAGGCAGTATGGGGTTATAGAAAGGGACATATGAGGTAGAAAGTGGGGCAGTATAAAGGGGTAGAGGGAAAGACGGTATGCTGAACAGAAAGGTAATTTGGTGACGTGGGCAATGTGGCTGGTTCCATGGTTCTAAGCTGTAGTACCAAACTGACAACATGCGTAGGACCCTAATTGTTTGGTTAGCACCATAAAAAGATGATCTCTTTCTCCACTAATCACGCTCCTTCCATGCCATTGATTACTATCTCTACGTCTATGAAACTATTTGATGAAATGATGATGAGTTCTCTGTGTTAAGCTTAATAATTGACAATAACAAAGATAGAGGTATTCAGTTCTTGGATAGATATTTCGACTTTTTTTCAAACTTCACAAACACATATGTGTTAAATCTAAGAGATAAACAAACATAAAATGAAAACTCTCAGGAAGTAACAAATGTATTTAATTGCCAAGTCGCAGATCCTCGAAGCCTAGAACACTTCCCTCTTCCCACAAGCAGAGGGTCCCATCACAACAATGAAATTATTTAGATGTTATGCTTTAGAAAATAATTCTAATTAGAGTGTTTTTTTTTGTTTGTGTTGATGTCCTCCGGTGATATTAAGGCTTCCCTAGTGCAGACACAGAAAACAATGACAGCAATAGTATTGGAAAAGACATCCAGCTGGGTGATGCTCTACTTATTCACTGTCTGTTGCAGGCAAAACAATAAAGCACCACATTGTTTAAAGTCTATTTTTTTGCACAAGCTAATATTCTCCATACATCACATCTATTGGAGTTTAAAGATACATTATTATCAGGAGTATTATAAACATAATATATCTTGCAATTCAGACTCGAACATTCCGAGCACCTGTGCAAACTGTGACAGAATGATATGGGTACCAGAGAGAGACTGGATTTCTCAAAGTGGGACACTCAGCAGGTATTCTGCATCGGCAGTTAAAGTAAACATATTGTAAAAACAAAATTAAAAAAAACTTACGTTTTCCAGAATCACACAACTTTATACATCACTGTATATTATGTGCAAAGAACACATATTTCTTCACGAGATTTAAAAGGATACTCTAAGCACCATCTGTCATGAACCCTCCCTGCTTCAAGAGTTTGCGTGACGTAGTTGTGGTGGTAAAAGGATTAAAGTTCATTATTTGTCTGCTTCCAATACTGTTTTGGGGTTCCAGTCCAGCAGACATGCCTGTACATCTGCTAGACATTTGGTATTCAAAGTTCCCAGCATGGGGCCAAAATTATGATTGATGGAAAAAAAAGATGTTTGATGGACAGCCACTAAATGTTGATTTTTTTTTTCATAGATCAAGAGGCCAATAATGTATTTATATTTTACATATGTATTAAATTAATATAAGAAATTACATAAATATTGTTTTTTTGTACTGCTCCTCCTCTTATTATTATGTAATTGTTTTTCTACTTGATCTGTGAACAAAATAGTGGGAAAATGCACCTATCAGTGTACTGGAAAATACTAATATTATGTATATATTTTGCAGTATACTGATTAGTACTTTTCGGTTTGTTTAAATGTTTCCCAAACAGTTATGGATGTTCGGCTATGCCGAACCGTCATATGAACGAATGTTGGATGTACCGAACAAAATTAGAATTTTGGGAAAAATCATTCGGCCGAACTGAACAATCCCACCACGCACAGCTTATTGGAGTGATCATTGTGAAAAGAGTATTTGGGTGCAGCTCATCGGGTTTATGTCAATCCATTTGCTATGACAAAAAGAAACAGGACTCTTGTGACACCCAAAACCGAAGCCTTCTCCGTTGCCAATGTCATAAGAAGGTTTTATTTATACATTTTCTGTACATATCTGTGCATGTTTAGACAGCAATGATAGACTGTGAGTACAGTGGACACTCTCAAATGTAGGCATGATATGGTATAGTGCAGGCTTCCCCAAACTCCGGCCCTCCAGATGTTGCCGAATTACAACTCCCATGATTCCCAGCCTATCTATTTAATTCATAGAATCATGGGAGTTGTAGTTCAGCAACATCTGGAGGGCCGGAGTTTGGGGAAGCATGGTGTAGTGCTTAATGTTTCACTGTGCTTGTTTACAGATGTGGGAGTGATCATCCACTCTTCTTCTTAAAATGGATCCATTGCTTGAAAAAAAACCCTAAAGAACTGATATGACAAACATGAAAACTGATACCTGGAAATGTTTTGAATATATTTACAGCCATGTAGAAAGCAATACATTAAATAATGAATGGATCGCATAGGGATCACCTTAATTTATTGATTTATCTTTCACAAGATTTGAATTCCACCAACTGCTTAGCATCACTAATCATTTAAAAGTAAACATCACAGATATGTTTTATCTCTCTGGGCAAATTAACACAACTTATATACAGGTTTATTTATGAAAGTAATAAGTGTTGTGAATTCACAGTGAATTTCAAATTTAAGACCAAAATTGAATTGGAAAAAATCTCTAAGTCACTTGGGTCCTAGTTCAGCAATTTTGATGTAAAATGTGAAATTCCATTAGAACACACTTTGAATTCCAGACAATTTTAACTTGATTAACTATCTCTGATTTACAGTTAGTAAGTACCAAATTTTAAGAATCCAATACCAATGTTTTCATCTTTAAAGCAAGTGTAAACATTAGATCTCACTTTACAGGAAGTGATTAGGAAGGCTGTGCAAGACACATACAGGGAGGTGTCACTAGAGGTGTCCCTTTAACTCACTAAAATATATAATGGTATTTGTTCATTAAACCGTCTCCAAGGCTTTTTACTCCATCCTGTGCATAGTGGATATGGTTCTATTCTGCAGAACAGAACTCAGTAGTAGGGGTTCAATAAACAATTCCCGCAAAAGAATCAAATAGTTTAATGAGTTAATTTATTTAACAATACTACCCCTTTAACTGTAACTTTCTTTCCCAACATTAACTAATTTCTCTTAATCTTTAACACACAGGACATTGCAATTATTTCATAATTGGATCCATCACAACATATGGAGACGTGAGAAAATTATTTATAGTTTAATTGTGATAATGATTTATTTTTCCAATTCATTTCTCCCTCTCATTCTCTCTGACTCGTAATGAGAGATGTAAACACAGGGGGCATATTCTGTGCTGGATATAAAAATACAATGTTACAAGCTACTGTCCTATTGCTTGTCCAACAAAGACATAGTAAACTTATTAAGCAAACTACGGCAATTAGAGTACTTTAACAAATGGGATTAAACAATCAAGCTTTTTGCTGCCTTCTTGTAATAACCAACCATATTATGTGCTTCATGCTATTAAAATGTGCTTTCTCACCTACTTCCTTTATTGAGTTGTTGAGGCCTGGCAGCATATTGCTCCCCTATGTTTAATGGATTCTCAATTACAAATCTCACATCCAGGCTCATTTAGGAAACAGGCGTACAAATAAAATGGGATCTTGTTGCTTAGTTGCAGAGACACAACCGAAATTAATTTTTTTACTAATGGGTTCATTGCTAAACAGGCAATATATGTAATTGTAAAGTTAAATTAAAAGTTGCCTAAATATATTTTTAAATCCCCCCCAAAAAACTACCATTTTGTCATGTTTATTTTCATAATATTATATGTAGATTTATATTGTAGAGTTTTGCATTATGTCAATTATGTGTTAGTTCTTTTTATTAATTGTCTAGCAGAGTTTATAAAAAAAATTATCCAGATTAAAATAAGTTTCATTTTATTTGTTTCACATAATTGCAATGTAATGTCAAGTAGTGCAGTATTGTAGCAAAAAGTATTATTTCGTTTTTTATTTCCAACCAATTTGCTGACTAATAGAGATGTCGCGAACCGTTCGCGAACCGTTCGCGAGAAGTTTGCAGACGGTTCGTGACATCTCTACTGACTAAGAGTACTCTATAGATACGCGGCCATGTTGGTTTAATAAGCACCTGCCCCTCATGAAATGTTGGCTGAGATGCCTAAATCAATTGACTTTATTTGCCCTTTTAAAAAAATGCTATCCTTTTATTTTCACAGTGAAAATAAAATAATAATAATTCCTACTTATGCACAAACTGCTTGAGTAACCTCTGTACAGTTTATTCAATCAACATTTAACTGTAATGCAGTAAAAAAAAAGTTAAATATAGTGAAGCTGGACAAAATATCCAATTCAACCAGGTTGGCTTTTAAAAAAAATAAAAAAATTTTAATGAGCAACTTACCTATCAAAACGTAGGCAAAATAGCTAAAACTTGGAAAATGTCTTCAACAAACTAAGACTGGAGATTTCTACTTAAGAGGTTATATAAACATGGATTTAAAAAGTTGAATTTTAGTTTACCTCATGTCATACTTTGGTGAAGAACTCTCAAAATAAATTACTAGGGAGACAAGAGTTGTAAACAGCGACACAAGGAACATTGGGTATTTCTACTGCTGCCACTCATAATGAGGAAGAAGAGGGACATCAATTTGGCAATGTTTGTGTCAAAACTGCAGAGCTTTCTGAAACGTGTTCTCTTATCAGAACTCAACACACTCTTTATTCCTCTGACATTTCAAGAGATGGAAGACTTTATGTCCCACCTTCTGTCTTTGCCATGACGAAGCAATCTCCTCTCATCCTGTGTAAGGAGTGGTGAGAAGTGAGTTTTGCTGCCTCTCAAAAATGTTTACGGAATTATGTCTTTGGGATGAAAGGAAAATGCTGAACCTTTACTAGAAAACTTGCATAGTTAGATGAAATACGTGTTTACCGTTTTAAAGAGACATATTTAAATATTACCGTAGTTTCTTTTTTTATTCTCTAATCTTAGAACATGCTACATTGTCCAAACACAAGACCTCTGTCGTGACATCTAAATACTAGATTTAGCATTGTGGAGTTTTAGACAAAACTATGTTATCACATAAACACATTTTGAAAATGATCCTTGTTCCCCACTGCCTGTAAAGTCCAAAAATGTGGGGGTGGGAGTGGGGGAGTGACAGACCAACTTAAAAGGACATTGCAGACACTGTAAGTGCTTCATCTGGTGGTTGTGGTGCCATGCTTTAATTTACGGTATTTTTTTTTATTTTTTGTAGTATTTTAATGCTAAACAATAGTTCAAACAAAAATAGTCCAATGTCTTATCAACAATGGATGGCTGTCATTGGCTGAGAGTGTCAGGGGATCTTTTTCAGCCTATTGCAATTTCCATCGTTGGTAAGAATTATTATGGCTAGAAGGAAGTGGGTAATCTCTGCCTTAGCCAGAGATTAGGCAGAAGAAGGGATGTAGATGGCAATGGATCATCATTTAGGGTTTAACATTGAATGGGGGGGACAGTGCCAGTGGACTTAAGGCACCTTAACCAATTCAATGTGCCCCTTTAAATATGTGAGATTTAATAAGCTGAGTCCTGAAGGCTGCAGGTAAAATGAAGGGATGTTTTTTGGATTATAGTGTTAGAGAGATCTGAGTTCATTTTAAACTTGTGCATCAGGTTTCAAACAAATTGAAATTTGTTCGAATTTTGGATGATTGGCAGTTCGGCCGAATTTCAAATCGAAATAAAACTGTTTCTTTTGTTTCACGATTCAGAGTTCTATCCGTGGTGTCAAAAAAGATAATTGATGGTTAGGGGACAGCCAGTAAATATTGATTTTATTCACAGATCAAAGTGAGAGGTGACCAGTAGAGAGGAAAAATCAAGAGCACTATTTATATATTGTATCTTTAATAAAATATAATGTTTAAATATACACATATAATATTCTCACTGCTAATCCTCTCACTCCCTCTGATAGTTAGTTCTTCTCAGATAATCTGCTAATCAAATAGAGTGAAAATTTACTAATCTGTATACTGCATAATGTAAACATTACATCAATATTCAGCAGTACACTGTTTGGACAATTTGTCCGCCATTTCAGTTTGTCAGAATAATTTTTCAAGCGACGTTCGCAGGGCCAAAATTGCTTTAAACCAAAATGAATCCTGAATCCTTATATATATATATAAAAAAAAAATATTTTCCGTTCAAATCGATCCTGCTAAAACAAATGTTTCCACTGTGCACAAGTCTAGTTAATATATCACTTTCACTGGATGTAAGGATTTAAGACACCCTAACTACCACATTCTGAAAAAAAAATATGGAATTGCAAATGGGTGTTTCAAAGGTTTTCTTTCTGTAGGCAAAAAAAAAAAAAAAAAATTAATAAAAAAATCAGTAAAAGAGAAAAGAACCTTTGATAAAAAAGGAAAGCTGAGAACTGGAGTGAGTTAAAACAGGGACATATGATGGAGGTAAAGGGGGGATCTACTAATAAAAATTTTGCAGAGGACCCTGCTGTCTAATATTACAGGAAAAATAAAATTAAGAAATAGCATTTTGATCGATTCAATGCTCATGCCATATGCTGTTATATGTCTACCACTTGGGAGGCTATGAGAATATGAAAATTCGCCTTTTTTTTTTTAGAGAGAAATATGCAACACATTTGTTTGGGGAAAGCAATTATTTACATGATATCTTGCCAGTCCGGACTATCAACAGATTTGCAGTGTCACATGGGAAAATGAAACGTCAAGTCTATTTCACATAACAGCAAGTAACAAGAAAGCAAATGCAGGTGAGGAAATAAAGTGCACTTTTTAATGATGTGCGTTTTCCAAAGTCATGTTGCTCCTTTAAACTAAAAATACAAACAAATAGAAAAATATTATAAAAGACTTCCATGACCTTGTTTTCTTTAATTCTCGGAATAATAAAGGAGATATTGCAAACGTCAGCGAGCAGGCTTTTCACAAGGTTTTCTACCATTTACTGGTTGGTGTTCTAAAGGGTTTGTTCATTAAAACGTTGGTTTCGTAACTCATGGGTCATGACCCAAACTTGCAAATATTTTGGGTCACAATTGGATGGACCTGCACATTCTGTTTATTAGGCCTCAGATAACTGCCCTCAAAAAATTTGCTAGTGTGGCACTTCTGTTTTACTGTGTGCAATGGGGGCCCATCAGGTGCTATTGAAGGTAATTTATATATTACATTTTGTATTATATCACATAACACTTGACTAATGGGTTATTGGTGCTGAGTTAATATGTGAAGAATGTGTCACCAAGCAAATGTCATAGACATAAATTGGGCCAAAAAAGTGAACAATCACTGCATTCAAATATCATCAGTGCAAAGTTTACTCCAGAGTTGAACATCGAACATATATACTGGGTATTAAGAAAAGCAAGCATAGCTATAAGCAGCGAAAGGCTGAGATGTTTTTGGTGGTGATTCCAACCAACAGCTAATTTGAAAACTCATCAAAAAGCCTACAGGTAACACCATCGTTGTCTGTTTAACACTGGATGTTCTTCTCCCATTTTAGGTTCTACATACTATGATAGGACTCCATGAATAAATATAGCCACGTAGTGTCATAGTTTATTTACTAAGCTGTAATTTGTAGTGTATTGACAAGCACATGTTTATTATCCTACAAAATGTAGACTAAATGCAGTGGAAGGAGTCTCTCAGCTTGTGTGTCTAAAGAAACATTTCCATTTATTTTTCAATTTACAACAGTGAACCATTTAGTGAATGCATGTTTTAGTTTTACTCTATTTAATGCTGGTGACTATGGTATCACATGTAAAGGCATTTAAGACTAAGAAAATTGTAATCTCTAGGCAAAAATGTAAATCTGCTGTAGCTAAAGGTATAAAATCAATCCAGTTTTTGTGCATTTTTATTCATTTTTGCTCCACTTTTGCAGGTATAATAAATTGTCATTGGATGTGGTACTTTCCGTTCTAAATTTGAACCAGTGATAACTCATTTACATATTTGCAATTTATGTAGCGCTTTACCAAAAAAAAAAAAGAGAGATACGGCTTGTGAAGTGCTTGTGAATTCCAAAATTAGAAAAACGGAAAGAGAAAATATCACGTTTTAGAGAATTTGTATGAAATTGTACTATAGTCTGGGAACTGTTTTGAAAAAAATAATTGGGTTGTCACCCTCGGGACTCTGATCTAGAGATATTAATTCCAGCTCTTCTGTAGCACAAGTGAATACTGTACACGTATGCAAATGTTGGACTATTTGCAAAGCAGTAGATTGTCCTTTGTAGTCCTGTGATGATTATTTCTTGGAATTCACTTCTCGATCTATGAGACCACAGGGGCTGTGGTGTCATAGTATCATTCTTTTACAGCAGTGGAAACAGTGGAAGGTGAGGTGGGATATCTGTTGGTGGAGTCCTGCAAGTACAGAGATTCTGCAGGGACTCAGCAAGTCAAGTGCTGTATGGGTTGATAGTTTGTATATTTGTCGTTGTTCTCATTTCTCAGTCCTGGACTGGCCCATGGGTATATTTCCCAGCAAGTTGCAGAATTTTAGGCCAACCAGACTGTCAACCTATGAAGAATATATATATATATATATATATATATATATATAAATCCATATATATATATTCTTCATAGGTTGATAAATCCATATATATATATATATACAGGGAGTGCAGAATTATTAGGCAAGTTGTATTTTTGAGGATTCATTTTATTATTGAACAACAAACATGTTCTCAATGAACCCAAAAAACTCATTAATATCAAAGCTGAATATTTTTGGAAGTAGTTTTTAGTTTGTTTTTAGTTTTAGCTATGTTAGGGGGATATCTGTGTGTGCAGGTGACTATTACTGTGCATAATTATTAGGCAACTTAACAAAAAACAAATATATACCCATTTCAATTATTTATTATTACCAGTGAAACCAATATAACATCTCAACATTCACAAATATACATTTCTGACATTCAAAAACAAAACAAAAACAAATCAGTGACCAATATAGCCACCTTTCTTTGCAAGGACACTCAAAAGCCTGCCATCCATGGATTCTGTCAGTGTTTTGATCTGTTCACCATCAACATTGCGTGCAGCAGCAACCACAGCCTCCCAGACACTGTTCAGAGAGGTGTACTGTTTTCCCTCCTTGTAAATCTCACATTTGATGATGGACCACAGGTTCTCAATGGGGTTCAGATCAGGTGAACAAGGAGGCCATGTCATTAGATTTTCTTCTTTTATACCCTTTCTTGCCAGCCACGCTGTGGAGTACTTGGACGCGTGTGATGGAGCATTGTCCTGCATGAAAATCATGTTTTTCTTGAAGGATGCAGACTTCTTCCTGTACCACTGCTTGAAGAAGGTGTCTTCCAGGAAATGGCAGTAGGACTGGGAGTTGAGCTTGACTCCATCCTCAACCCGAAAAGGCCCCACAAGCTCATCTTTGATGATACCAGCCCAAACCAGTACTCCACCTCCACCTTGCTGGCGTCTGAGTCGGACTGGAGCTCTCTGCCCTTTACCAATCCAGCCACGGGCCCATCCATCTGGCCCATCAAGACTCACTCTCATTTCATCAGTCCATAAAACCTTAGAAAAATCAGTCTTGAGATATTTCTTGGCCCAGTCTTGACGTTTCAGCTTGTGTGTCTTGTTCAGTGGTGGTCGTCTTTCAGCCTTTCTTACCTTGGCCATGTCTCTGAGTATTGCACACCTTGTGCTTTTGGGCACTCCAGTGATGTTGCAGCTCTGAAATATGGCCAAACTGGTGGCAAGTGGCATCGTGGCAGCTGCACGCTTGACTTTTCTCAGTTCATGGGCAGTTATTTTGCGCCTTGGTTTTTCCACACGCTTCTTGCGACCCTGTTGACTATTTTGAATGAAACGCTTGATTGTTCGATGATCACGCTTCAGAAGCTTTGCAATTTTAAGAGTGCTGCATCCCTCTGCAAGATATCTCACTATTTTTGACTTTTCTGAGCCTGTCAAGTCCTTCTTTTGACCCATTTTGCCAAAGGAAAGGAAGTTGCCTAATAATTATGCACACCTGATATAGGGTGTTGATGTCATTAGACCACACCCCTTCTCATTACAGAGATGCACATCACCTAATATGCTTAATTGGTAGTAGGCTTTCGAGCCTATACAGCTTGGAGTAAGACAACATGCATAAAGAGGATGATGTGGTCAAAATACTCATTTGCCTAATAATTCTGCACTCCCTGTATATATATATATATATATATATATCCAATCTAGCAAACCATACAGCAGGAAACACTCTTGATCTTGCCTTCAACAACCTCTGTACTGCCTCAAATCTCTCCAATATTCCCTTTCCTCTATCTGACCACCACCTGCTGACTTTTGACATTGGCATACCCAAGACCCAATTGACACCACCGTCTGAACATCACTCTCACAGAAACCTCCAATGTCTTGACCTAGAGCATTTCTCCACTAATCTCCAAACTCTCCTTTTACCTATCTCAAACCTCACCTGTCCTAGTTCTGCAACCTCCTTCTACAATTCCACCCTCTCCTCTCAACTAGACATCATGGCACCTTGTACATTTAAACACCGCAGGCCCCCCCAACAACAACCCTGGCACACCAAGCTCACTCGATACCTCCAAAAATGCTCCAGAACTGCTGAACGCTGTTGGAGAAAGTCTCACTGTGCATCTGACTTTCTCCACTATAAATTTATGCTGAGCTCATACAGCTTGGCTCTTTCCTCTGCAAAAGTTAATTACTTCAATACACTCATAACCACACTCTCCTGCGAACCAAACGACTATTTCACACATTTAACTCTCTTCTTCGCCCTGCTGTTCCTCCTCCACCTACTAACTTGACCGCCTCAGACTTTGCAACTCACTTCACTGACAAGATCTCTACAATCAGAGAAGAGATCTCTCATCTTTCTTCTTCCCCTTACAATACTTCCCCTAACTTCACTCCCTCTGCTGTTCTATGTTCATTCGCACCCGCTACATTGGAAGAGGTTTCTGCTCTGCTCCAGTCCTCCGCCCCACCACCTGCTCCCTAGATCCAATTCCCTCGCATCTCATCCGTACTCTGTCTTCTTCTCTTTCTCCACCTCTCACTAAAATTCTCAATCTCTCTCTCTCCTCTGGTATATTTCCATTGCCCTTCAAACATGCAACTGTAACCCCAATTCTAAAGAAGCCCAATCTTGACCCTAACTCCCCATCCAACTATCGTCCTATCTCGCTACTACCTTTTGCATCCAAGATCCTTGAAAAAATTGTGTATGCGAGATTGACAGACTTCCTCGAGTCCAACTCTCTGCTAGACCCACTTCAGTCTGGTTTCCGCGCTAAGCACTCTGTGGAAACGGCACTGACCAAAGTATCCAATGATCTACTCACTGCAAAATCTCGTGGTCACTACTCTATCTTAATTCTCCTTGACCTGTCTGTGGCTTTTGACACTGTTGATCATCAACAGCTTCTTCTCATCCTCTGCAATATCGGTCTACAAGATACTGCTCTCTCCTGGTGCTCCTCCTACCTCTCCCAGCGCTCTTTCAGTGTTTCTTTCTCTGGCTCTGCTTCTTCTCCCCAACTCCTCCCTGTTGGTGTCCCCCAAGGTTCAGGCCTTGGTCCCCTACTGTTCTCAATATATACTGCTCCCTTGGTAAACTCATTAGCTCCTTTGGCTTCCAATATCATTTCTATGCAGATGAAACGCAAATCTACCTGTCCTCTCCTGATCTCTCCCCGTCCCTCTTGACTAGTGTCTCTGACTGTCTCTCTGCTGTTTCTAACGGGATGGCTGCCCACTTCCTTAAACTAAATTTGACCAAAACTGAAATTCTGGTCTTTCCTCCCTCAAGTGTTGTTACTCCTGTGTCTGTCTCCCTCCAAGTCAACGGTTCTACCATCAGCTCCACCATGCAGGCTCACTGCCTAAGTGTTCTCTTTGACTCTGACCTCTCCTTCAAGCCTCATGTTCAATCTATCACCAAATCCTGTCATTTCCATCTCAAAAACATTGCGCGCATCTGCCCCTACTTAACGCCAGATGCGACTAAGGTGTTGGTCCATTCCACTGTCCTTTCTCACCTTGACTACTGTAATCCGCTTCTCAGTGGTCTTACGTGCTCCCAACTAGCGCCGTTACAGTCTATAATGAATGCGGCGGCGAGGCTCATCTTCCTGTCCGCCCGCACCTCCCATGCCTCACCCTTCTGTCAGTCCCTACATTGGCTTCCTATAAAATTTAGAGCTCAATTTAAAATTCTGGTGCTTGCTTTCAAATCTCTACATAATGCTGCTCCCACCTATCTATCCTCCCTTATACACAAGTATGTCCCGTCTAGGCCCTTACGATCTGCTGAAGACTTACGTCTATCTTCTGTCCGTACTCCCACCTCTGATGCTCGCCTTCAAGATTTCTCGAGGGCTGCACCGTTCCTGTGGAACTCGCTTCCCTCCTCCATTAGATGCTCACCCAGTCTCCACTCCTTCAAAAAATCGTTAAAAACCCACTTCTTCATAAAAGCGTATCAATTAAACTGTTAATAGCTCCTGACTGATTCCTCTTCTGCAACTGTCATTAGTCTAATACTATCCTTACCTTTTTGTGTCATTTTACCCCACTCCCTCTAGCATGTAAGCTCATTGAGCAGGGCCCTCAACCCCTCTGTTCCTGTGTGTCCAACTTGTCTGGTTACAACTACATGTCTGTTCGTCTACGCATTGTAAAGCGCTGCGGAATTTGATGGCGCTCTATAAATATCATAATAATAATAATAATAATATTTATTTTGTCAATAGTGGTGTTTGTATGTGGCCACAGAGCAAGGCAAAAAGTGCCGAAGACATTCAGTAAACCTCTAGTGGCTGTGTCTCTTAAAGTGCATTTTTTGGAATGTCTGGTGTGATATTTTTAAATTTTTTGAACAGTGGGCATTGAATATTAAAATACATTTATTTTTTCTATTTTTTTAGACAGACATTTTTTACTGTGGAAGCTTTTTCTGTCTGTTACATAGTTACAAAGTGGTCTGGGTTGAAAAAAGACTAAAGTCCATCAAGTTAAGCTTTGAAACCCATTCCTTTACACTGTTGATCCAAAAAAGGGCAACAAAAACCATATGTAGCCATTTCCATTTATATCAGAAAAAGAGGAAAAAATCCTTATTGACTTCATAATCAGATTTCTCCTTGGATCAGCCATCGGTTCAATGTAGATCTGACTACGTTGTGCTTACTGTCGTTCGCTGTACTGTTTTGTTTTGTGCATATTCTGTGTTGCTAATCACTAGTTTCCTGAGCCTAAGGAAATATGTCAAGGTCATCACTGAATCGCATAAAATCCTAATACTTAACTTTCTGGGTTTATTTTAAGTAAATATTTTAAAGATGAATTTATAATATTTCTCGTTGGAGCTATAAAAAAGTATTGTTTACTAACCCAGTGTCACAGTAACAAACATTATTTTATTAACAATATGAATAGGGATTTTATATCTTTTTGTTATATAACTCATCAGGACTCATCTGTCACATGTGTTTCTGAAACATTTTCATTTTCAAAGAAAATAAGCTGACAATGTGAAACAATGGTAGTTGCATGGTTCAGCTATATTTAGATATTAGTTCTCCTATACTGATTAAATCTGTATAAGGATGAAATGCTTCTAGACACAAACAAGAATGTGATTAATGGCGAATCTTCATAGTTAAGCTGGACCTGTCACCCGCAACTGTAAGAGTGACAGGGTCCGCTTCAGGTAAGTAATTTAAGATAATTTATTCTTCATGTCAATGAATTTCAAGCACACGCATAGATTAAACAAAATACTTAACATGATGTATTATATCGTCTCTGTGCCATGGGATTCTGGAACTGGTCATAGCTCCATAGGCGTAGCTTAAAGAGAAACGGTAGGCGCTTTAACCACTTCAACTGACTGAATTGATTATGATACTTGGAGTCCGTGAATATAATGTTGGCATGGTGTAAAGCAGAACATAGCTTTGCATTTTCAATTCAGCCATTGGAGGCTGCTGGGGACTGAGAATGTCTGCTCGCCAGTGTGTAAACCAATGTTTTAATGGTGATTTGGCTAGGTTGAATGCATTTCTATGCCACGTGGCTTTGGATGGTAGGGCTCATGTCGTTTATGAAAAAACATTTGTGCTTTAAGTAAGTACACTATATTAAAGAATACAGTTCCTTTTACTGTTCCTTTTGAAATTGATGCAATAAGTTTGTCTAAACATGGTTAGAAAGCTATCGCCCACCAGCTCCTGTTACATTCAATGACGCTCAGTCTTTTTGTACTACCTCTCGTTTTTTGCCTTAGTTCCCAAAACGTAAAGTGGATGTTTTGTACAGGACTAAACTGGCTATAATCTCATGAATGTCAATTGGTAAAGTGTATCATAAATTCTGATACAAACCAGTTACTTAAATAAAGAATAGTTAGATGTTTTTTGTGATATCATTTACATGGGAACAATAGCTCAGAACATTTTAACGTTAATGGGGCACATCCATTGAGTTATTTAGTTAGGATAAAGACTCATGTCCTCAAGCACACTTGAAAAAGCTCTTCAAAACCTAATTGATATTTTGTTCATTCCTTGTCTTCTGTCTACAGCAATATTTAACCGTGCAGGCCAGACGTTTCAGAGACATTGTATTTAAACCAGCAATACAAATAAATCTTTGTATAATAATTTGCTATGCGCAACATACCTTCAGATTACTTGTCCTCTAAATTCAATATTTCATGTGTTTTTGAAATATTTAATTTAGCAAAAACATTTTTTAAGGTCATGTATTTTGCTGGATGACATTTCTCGTCATGCACGGTAATATATTTTCCTGACCAGTGTGCAGTTTGGGGATGCATGCATTTCTTGGTGGATGAGGACAGTTTAATGGTTATGGTCACTTTCTATAAATTACTGAAATATGGTTAAAAAAAAAAAAATGATATCAAATTCAGCTTCTCACCAATGCCTTCTATTAAATGGACTGTAAAGGCACCTAAACCAGTTAACCACATAATCTCAAAGAAGTGGTCTGGGTGCCATGTCCCCCTCAATTTAACCCTGCAGTGTAAAATATTGCAGTTTTGCATTAACAGCAGTGTTTACACTGCAGGATTAAAATGTCTTTATTGGCTGACATAATTGCAGCCGCTAGAGGTGTTTCCAGAAAAATAGGAAAGTAAATATCAGCTATTTTCACCAGAAAGTTTAATAGAGACCATCATTTTCTGTCCATGTGCACTAGCTTCCCAATGATTTCCAATGGGAATTGGATTGTTTGAGATCATCGATCTTGATTATCTCAGTCAATCAGACAGGTCCAGTTGCGGAGAGAGCACCGTGGTCTGTGATGAAAAGTAAGTAAACTTCGATTTTACTTAAGGGGGCGCCGATAACCTAAACGAACGGAGACTAGGGCACCAGACCATAAAGAATTTGTATTCCTAACACTGTCGTGTTCCTTTTATATTCAACAGAACAGTGGCACTTAGATATTCTCAGAATCTCTGATATTGGATAAGGCAACGTATAAAACATTAAATGGACAATAAATCCACTCAATTGGGGGAATATTGAAAAAAGAAAACGTGTATAGGCTCAAGCCCAAGTCTTTGTGTGCTGTTCCACTCAAGCATTCATAACAGACATTCTTGCTAATTGGAATGGACACGTGCCCACATACATTCAGTTCTGAGCGTGGTATCATGGAGATTGCATTAGAAGTTAGTTCTTCCACACTTTGAATGAATGCGTGCAAATGTTCATTGATCTATTTTTCCCTGTGACGGATGGTTTATTCAGTAATCCAGTGTCTTCAAAGAATAATTAGGGCAAGCATTCAAGAACATTTCTATGTGAAACATCCCCAGGCTGTGCCGTATACTATAATTTGTTTCAGAGATAGAAGGGCTTTTTTTTATTGTCTATACTGTCCCTTTAAAGTACATCTCCAATATGCTTTAAAAGAGAAATTTTGCCCTGACAGTGCTGCATTTAAATATCCAGCGCTCTGCGTCTTAGCATAGTATGAGACGAACAGCTTTCGCTTAATAAACTCTACAGATGTGGAATAACGATCCGCAAAACATCAACTCTGCCGTAAGTCCCTACGAACATCTGTCACCATCTATCTTCAATCATAAAACATCTGCAATAACTATCAACATCTTTCACTGCATGTGTCTCCTGCACCTTGGTGATAGTGTATTGTGCACGCTCTCCAGGATATATTGAAAACCAAAAATTAGAGGTATTTTTCTTGGTAAATCACTTAATTTACAAATAAAAAGTTACATGAATATGTAAAAAAATACTAAACAGAATATACCCATATATGACCCCAATCTGTATCAATTGATTAGCATTATAGACAAGAACGCAATGTATATAGACTTATTGGTTCGTATATTTTGTTATATTCTGTTTCTATATTTTGTGTGATTTTTTAACTTTTACACTTTGAACGTGTATTCCAGCTTACACGATTGATTTGACCCATCAGCACTAACCTGCCAATGGCTTGAAGGTGCTGCTGTCCTGAAGCAAGGTCTTGAAAGTCCAAAACAATGACTTGTCTCTGTGATGATTGGTATCACACGCGCATGTGTCACATCACAATCTCATTGGTCTGAGTTAGAAAGAGAGCCAGGAAGTGTAAGGTCTTGATTTCTGATTGACAGAGATTCTAGGAAGAGTTAGTGAGCTCACCTTAAAGCCCTTTTTTATCACACTGACGATTAAGGGAATTGTGAGAAAGTAGGGATAGTATTGTACCATTACATATAATAAGCTAAAGAGGTTATGGTGTCTAGAGTGCACCTTTAAAGGAACATTATTGTGACAATTTCTTTATTTTAGATTACTTATAATTTTAGTCAATAAAAAAGTCCTTGAACTTACCTTTATTCCAGCACTGTGACCCTTTAGTCCAATCAGATACTTATCGATTACATACGTCCCGTGAGTACTCAGCAAAGACCAAACTTGACCCTTGTTAAGTGCCTTTAACATACTTGCCTATCAGAGCACTCTGATTGGTTTTCGTAGAAGCCAACCAATCAGAACACTCTGACTGATATTGCATAGCATGGCAAAGTCCTTATAAATGCTTTTCCTGCTATACAAATTCAGTCTGCACCAAGCCCTTGCGAGGTGAAGATGGATTGTTTATATATGTCCCCCACGGGTTTTTAAATTAGAGCCCCTCACCTGTCATATTGACTCCAATAGGCTTAAAATATTTAATCCCCCTCACCAACAACACTGAGTTAGGAGGAGCATGGCAGGATAGAGGTCAAATTGTAATTTGTAATTAAACAAACAAATTGAATGGACCAAATTTTGTCCAACAAATAATTCGTTCTTCATTTGTAATTTACACTTCGACATTCATTGTTGGAAGGTTGGACAAATTACCGAAAATTCGGATAAAAACATATTCGTCCATAAATGAATGCCCACCTCATAAGAATCAATGTGCTAGCCCACTAGAAACAGTTTGAGTCATGTTGTATAAAAAATATATGTAAATATCTGTTTCACATTAACATTGTGTGCCCAGAACACGGTGAAATAATATATACAGTTTAAGGAACAAATAAACCGCAGTGAGCTTAAATTAATGTCTATATTGCAGGTCTGAATACATGCACAAAATGCTTAAGTGTTATAATAATAACAGCAGGAAAGCTAAATTCAATTGTTTTTCAATTCAGAATCTAATATTCAAAATCACCGTAAGAATATGCTGTTCAGAACTCAGTGGAATCTTCAGGGAAAGCATGTGACCCCAAAGATCACCAAAAGATTAGCTTCACATTGTATGAATGAAAATAAGTAAACTATACCTCACTTTAAATTGCTTTGGAAACAGGTTTAAAATCTACTCAATGCATGTTATCGAGACTCATATTTAAGTCATACCGCAATTATATGCACTGGTGGAAATGAACTGTAATGTGTAGAAGTCTAAAATAAAACTATCTGTTGAGAATTGCAGGGAAATATAAATTTGCTTTTAAAGTTCTGTCTTAGGCGCATTATTGGGCCAATGATTTGGAATAACTCCTCTTCCTTATTAAATTGGAGTCCAAAACCAAGAGTATGTAGCGAGTGTAGATTTGTTGACTATGGGCAAGATTGAGCAAACTACAGCAAGAGGATTGACACACTTATGCCAATGTGCAGAAACAAGTCCTCAAGAAGCCAAGAAAATCTCTTAATTTAGGAAATAGTCTCTTGTTTTCCAGAAGGTATACTGAAAGTACTAACTAAGCTACACTTTAATATCCCTGTTCAAGGATATCAATAAATCTATACAGTTGGTGGTCACTAATATCAGACCCTATCTGCATAAGAATAAAACGTGGAGTTTTGGGAATAGCTGAGTATTCAAATCACTTAGCTATTCAATTATATCGTTATATGTCTGCCTGGAATGTATGGGACAATTGGAGTTTATTAATATTCTCAAACACTTGGGTAAAACCATCATGACCACCCGTTACAAAGACGACTCCAGAGCAGAATAATGTTTATCTCCTCTGGAACATTATTCCACCTAGGATTCTTTGCAGTAATATCCTCACTGGAAACTTAAAAGGATCTGGTACCAGATCCTTTTAATTTTGGTACCAGATCCTTTTAATTTTCCAGTGAGGATATTACTGCAAAGAATCCTAGGTGGGGATTATACCACTCAAGCCGTATTCATTGCACAGTCAGCCTGATCAATTAAATGTGAGTAACCACTTGGTATTTTTATTATTACACCTCTGGTTTTTATACTGTAAGCACTATTGCTGTTTCTTTTATATTTTCATATGGTCCCTACATCAAGCAAGACTACAAACACTTCACGTATCCTATAAGTGGGGATAGTACCACTGTACGCCATCCACACTTGAGCTTAGTAGATAGCTCTATTAAAAGTGAGTCGGACCATATAGATCTTCTATATTGTATCCAGCCCCTACTTGGGACATACTGCACCATTAGTTGTTATCTTTTATCTATTTCATATGTACTTCAAAGATTCACCTATATCACATTGAGGAATAATCCTACTATCAAGACTGTGTCCACCTTTCTATAGACAGGTCTTACTTTGGACGTCCCTACCCCATAGACTTTTTCCAGTCTATCTTGGACTTTTTTACTTATTGTGTACTCATTCTGCTATTTTATTTTGTTTTATTTGATACCATTTTATTATTACATTTTTCTGTTTCAGTGGCGCTACCTTTCCACCATCTGTGTTCCTCTGTTTATGTTATAGGGCATGTGAGGGAGCCCTATTTTTACCTTGTTTTTTGTTGTCTAGATAAAGAGCGCTGATCCTTTTCTGCACTAATAAAATTAAAGGTGTTTGCCATCTATCGTGAATTTTTAGCTGACACCTTATACATTGTTATATAAGTATTTATATTTACTATATATTTAATATATAATGTCAAACTTTCTTATACAAATTTCCTTAAAAATATTATAACATTTTAATATGTGTTATTTACAGTTCTACCATGCTCAATGGTGTTTGTTTGACAAATAAAATATTTTGAAGGTCAGCTAAATTAAGAACCCCCTCCTTGTTATAACAAAAGCACAAACAATCTATTGTATATCTTTTTAAAGTTCACAGCAATGAAACTGCGAATGAGTTTGTGATATCGGCTGTCCTCTTTAGAAGCCCATTAAATATAGCTGTAAATTAGGCTGCAGTTAAAAAAGTTTGAATTCAATGCATCCTTAACATTATTTTTTTAATAAGATCATTAAAATATGTATTTATTATTTTCAAAAGCATATTTCGTTTATGTTTTCAACAGAGTGAATTAAAACTAGGATAATTTCATAATATTTTCTCTCTTCCTTTTTTATTTTATATTTTCTACATTACATTAGAGCTAATATATTTTTTAAAAAATACTTAACTTTTTTAAGATTTTGGTACAGAGAGAGAAAAAAGGGGGTAATATGTGTAGGACGTGCCCTCAAGTCAACAACGAGCAACCACTCGAAGTCCTCCCATGTAAGGACGTGTGATATTAGTACATGTTCCAATGACCTTGGAAATTAATACAAATTAGGGGAGGATATGGGGGACCAATATAGGGGACCAACAAGAACAAGGGGACAGGTAGAAGTCCCAAGAGGACCACATCCTTTGGAATTTGCACTAGGAACCTAGGAGCCTATGAGACATCTCTTCATGATTTCTGGTAGGCTGAGGATCACTTTGTATGTGCTGGATCACGGGAGGGTCTGCAGATTTCCGTTGTCATAAGAGTTTTTTTTTGCTGCTACTTAAAGGTGCATAATTAAGTTCCAAAACAAAAACCAAAAACAAATTCTTAATTTCTCAATTTTTTTTAATATTTTATTCATATTAAATTATGTTTCCTAGCAAAATATTTTATGTTAAATGAAAGCTATATTTATCCTGAAAAAAATTATATATAATAAGTGTGGGGGCACTTAATATGAAAGAGGTGAATTACGGTTGAACAGACAGAGAGTCAAATTCCAAGTTTTGTTTACGTTTTATTTTGATCAAAATGTGTACATTTGGCTCAGTCTTTAAGGGGTTAAGGAAAGTTTGGTAGTGGAGAGAGGCTGGGGAAGTGTCGGGCAGAGATTTGTGGACATCCACAACAGCTGATCTAATGTATGGGGTGCTCGGTAGATGTTCTCTAGGGATACCCATGGTTAGGTGTAAGTAGATGAGCAGAACTGCACGGTCTATACCAGGATAGAAGCTAGATAATACATGCATATGCCTGGTATCCGTTATCAGATCACATACATACATTAAGGTGTAGTGCTTCTGGTGACTATCGTGTACCTTTAATGCCAAGTCGTAAACTGGCATACGTAATTATATCTGCAGTCAAATGTAACCTATGACTGGCTGAATATTTGCTTTACACGTCAACGTCTGTTCTGGGGAAAGTATAATGAGTGAAAATGTATATGCTAAGCAGAGAGATTGACTATAGTCTATGAAATAAATGAACTTACTAAGGATATAGTCACTGTCATTATCACTGCACCTGTGAGATGTTACCAGAAATTCCCAGTGTATTGTTATCTCATGGCCAGGTTTCAGAAATGTTAATCAGTTGTTCATGAACAGATGGTCTTGTTCCATTAGCTTAGAACCCAAAACGTAGCACTTTTGCCACGGCAATTTAATAGTTATGGTTCACTGGGGAAACAAGTAGTAATGAAACTCTTAGCTAACACTGAGCCAATCTTGATTGTTGTCCCTAAAACCTTTAAATTATCAGACGGGCGGTCTGTGCCATTTTTCACAAACCTCTCAGGTTTAGAAATCATTTTTTATCGTTATTGCTTTCCAAGGAAAAGCCTCTGTGTCTGGCATTATAAAAAATATATGCTCGTATCTTATTCGGTGACACAGTAACTTCTTTACTATGCCCAGATTGTTTAACCTTCCTAATTTATTCTTTAGGTAAGAAACAAGCAATATGGTGCATTTCTCTTTCTGATAAACTTTAATTAGACATTTTGTGAATCTGGGATCAGAAAATTACCCCTTTGGGTATTGACAATAAAACCTGAAAAGAACAGAATTTAACTCAATCTCTCCTAACTCTCCATAGGTTTTATGACCCTAAATAATAGTAGGTACTAAAACGTAATGTTGGGTGAATAAAAGGTCTTTGGATGTTTAATTTATCCTCAGTATAGGATGTATATTGCAGCTTTATGCATGTGTGACTTGAATGAAATCTTAAAATGTTCAGGTCTATGGCCAACTTTTCTTTCTTTTTTTTTTGTAAAGATTCAAATGTAATATAGAAAACAAAATCATATTATAAAACTTTAGGTAGACTAAGCTTAATTTAAATTTTGCTGATACAAAATGTTTAAGATGCAAAAGCTATTTTTTTTTTTAAATAATCCCGATGACAGAGTTAAAAAAACTTATTTTGTGTCAATTCTGTTCATTTAGTTCTACTTCCACAGTAAACCTTATTATGACCCCTTTTGAGCATGTTGGTCTACAATTCCTTCTATCTATTGAGTCCTTACAAAACATAGGGATGGGATAATTATCTTCTTGGTGAAATTGTTTTCTTGCTAAGAGTTTCTGGAGTGTCTGATTAAAATCTGTTCTCTTAATTCTGACTTAAAACATTAGAGATCATATGACGAGTTGTAAATCAATTTGTTACTGTAATTGTAGTCCTTTTCTGTTTTGAAAGATCATACGTTGGTGGTGTAATTTTAGACTTGAAAGTTAAAAATATATATTTCTCACCACGTCATTATTGCACCTTCTCAACATGTTACTTCTATCCTTAGATCTGATACGTAGCGTAATAAAGAATAGATGATTAAATAAGATAGATGATTAAGTAAATAGATAAAATTATGTTTTGGCACATGATACATGTTGAGTACCAATCCACACATATCACATACAAAGGACTGAATCTCAGCTTGGCCAAAAATAATCCAATACTAAAAAAAAAGTCCTTTTATAACCCAACGTTTAAACTTCCATCTCATTTCACCTCTAAGAATTTTCTTACACGTCCATATGACTAACTTTCTTCATTTAAGTTGTCTGCTTTAATCTGGTTTCCATCCTTAACACACTGTATGTCAGTGATACTGTTCTTCCTAGTTCATCGTTTTATCTTTCACATCAATCTTTCAGTATTTGCTTGCTTGTCAAAAACCTTCTTTTTTAGCCTTTTACTTTATGCCACGTCTATAACAATCTGAACTTATGTGGACTTACACGTGTATCCCCTACATATCTTTCTTCACCCATTCCTTCTCTTTTAGATATAATCACCAATCTCTCCATTGTATGTCCGCTTCTTGAATCTCAATCCTTACTAATAATTACTCTACAATGTATCTATACTTTCATTAAAAAATATTGTTCACAAACAATCACAAACAAGCGAAAACCAGAGATATTGTTCGGGCATCCACTATCCCTCTGCTTGCTTACTACAACCCACCATTCATAGGTCTTACAAGTGGTGACATTAACCCATCATGATTAGGAAAACTCCACCAGTTTTTAACTTCCTTCTCAGCCACTTGCACATCCTTCAGTAGCCTTATATTAATTTGCAACAAAGTCGCTCTGTATCTTAACATTCAAAATTGTACAATTCGTATAGGCTGTTATATCTCACCCTATCAGTTTTGTACAAGGTTACCAGTATTTTTAAATATCCCTCAAAACCCACTTCATCAGAGACCAATGCATCTTCTCTGGCAACTTGCATCTAGTCCATCCAATCAACTTTAGCCATTTTTCTCATTTTTTACATTTTCTCTTAACCCCTTAAGGACACATGACATGTGTGACATGTCATGATTCCATTTTATTCCAGAAGCTTGGTCCTTAAGGGGTTAATATTAACCACAGTGCATGATTATAAGAAAATAAATCTTGTTTATGGCTAGATACATCTTATACGCCTTGCAATCTATCTCACCTGCTGGATTTATTGCAAATTACACTTTTTGTAACGATGTACACCATCATTTAAACTTTATGCTCATTTGAGCAAGTCCTTCATCTCCTCTTATTCCTTTTCATCTAAATTTGTATGATTTATCTGCGTTTGTCTACCCATCGAACACAATTACAAAATGTGTTGGTGTTTTATAAATAACAATAACGTTCATTTTTATCAGTGGAATTTTATACATTTCACATAGTTTATCCATATAGTGTATTGAATTTTAATCCAGAGTCATTCTGGCAGCTCTCTGGAAAATGATTGTAAGAGCAATGAATCTCTATCCAGCACATGTCAAATGTTTATGAAGGCAAGTCCGGAAAACATATTAATTCACTTGCCCGTTGCACTGAATAATTCTGCAACAGTGACAGAAAAAATTCATATTTAAAGGGGCGATGCAGTATTTGTTTTATCCTTGGAATAAAAAAATGATTTGATTCACTGCCCAGGGTTGTCAAGGGCCAATACACAACTATACAATTGCAATGGGAGTATATGCCACTGCTTTCTGTGTGACAGCACGTCAATACTGGACACATCCAGCAGAATGTAATGGAAGTCTGTTAAAAAATGTTGAGACATCATTTGTTGCTACTTGCCAGCCTGCCTGGCCTTAAGAGCCCTTCTAAACTAGGAGAGCCAGATTCTCATTAAATAAACACTTTAGTCTGTAGTGTTAGGAATACAAAAATGTATTGATAACACTAAAGTGTCCTTTTGTCCCAACAACTCCACCTGTCCATGACAGGGTTAGTTCCAAGCTCAGTCTTATAGTTCACGCTCCTCCTCCAATGTCTCCCGATCGGGGTAACCTGATGCGCATGCATAGCGAGCACTGCACGTTCATCAGGCCGTCCCCATAGGAAAGCATTGAGTCAATGTTTTCCTGTATGGTTTTGCTTGACACTGGATGTCCTCACGCAAAGTGTGAGGACAACCAGCATTGTTTCATGGAATCAAACCCTGTCAAACTGCAGGTAGCGCCTCTAGTGGCTGTCTGATAGACAGCCACTAGAGGCAGTCTTATTACTTCAATGTAAACATTGAAGTTTCTCTAAAACTGCAATGTTTTCTATTGCAGGGCTAAGGGGGACTGGGACACTGACAAATTCAATGAGACAAAGTGGTCTGCTTGCCTATAGTGCCCATATAATCAAATAAAATGTCAGTGAGTTACCATTATATAGTGAATACCACTGTAGTAAAATCTCAATGATACAGTCTAGAAACAGTATAGAATTACTTATAATAATAATTATACGTTACTATAATAATAATTACTATAATAACTTTTTTGTCTAAAAGTGCACAAATATAATACCGATACTGTCCTCTCATGGGCTGTTCGTCTTTAAGGTTACCAGTGTTCTACAGATTCAGATGAAACATGTTTTTAAATATAATTTTGTCTTCATACAGATTGCATGGAAAATGTTTGGGCCACACAGGCTTCCTTTAAACTTAAGATTTTATCTCCTGACTGTTTCTGTGATGTAACAAGAGTGGAGACACATACTGTGGTACAGGAGTAATTTAATCAAGGGTTCACTTGCCATAAGGTTTACTGTAACTTAAAGAAAGGAGATTTAAGGATCTGAGATTTTACTGACAAAGTATGCAAGAAATATACATCTGATTGTTTTAATTGTCATATTTCATTAAAATGCAACCACTCTGGGGACCTCTGCAAACCCCATCGCATGGGACAGCTTGGCTGTTTTCAGATAAACCTTGCTAGTAAATAGCCAGACATTTGCTTAATATATAATTTAAGTCACCTTAGCTAAAGAGCATTCATTGAATTGCTTTTCTTTACACCAAGGCTTTTTAGAAACATACATCTGACAGCCAGTGCAATTCACTGAGTTTTCAGCCGGCGTTCACTGTGTGATATGTTACAGGTACTGTCCAGCAAGCATCCAGCTGAAACAAATACACGATGCTTTTTATATCCGCGAGCTAGTGCTGAACTAAAAGAGTAAATGGAAAAGAATGCGATCTCTATCCAACACTCAAACATAAAACAAAACTTAATATTTTATTTATCGATTTTTTATTTTTTATATAGATGTTGTTTTTCATTTTTGGGGCGAAAATGATTAACTGTCATAAGTGAGTGATACCGGGTAACAATTTTCATTTATTTATTACGGTAGTATTATAGAAAAAAATAAGTGTTTGTCTAGGTATTTGGAGATATTTTATATCTGGATTTATAGGCTGAATATAACCTGAAGCAAAAGTAAGCCCTTCATGAAACGAATAGTGGACCGAAACAGGTCACTCACCATTTTTATAGGTGTATAAATCAAAATATAATTTTGTTGTACGCCCATAAATAATATGCTTCTCAGAGAAAAATCATTTAAACTCCAGCACAGAACTTTTCTAAATGAGTTGCTCAGCTGATGTTTTGATTCCTGTCTTTACTTGTACGACTGTGCATGTGTACACAGCTACCAACAACGATATTCTTCCATCCCATTGAGAAATAAACGTGTACCCCTCCGTAGCAGACAGGAGAATGTAACTATGTCAATATCATTGAGACTGCATGCTAAGACCAGTAGCAGAGAGAGGGTCCAAACACTTCAATAGCTTCAGGAACGTTTATCAGAACATGTAAAACACTGCCCCATTATGACTCCTCTCTGGGGTTGAAACGTTGCCGTGTCTCACATGTTCTAATAAACAACCCTGAAGCTATTGGAGTGCCACGGACTCTTTCTCTGCTACTGTATCTATCACTGTTGGGCTAGTGCTGGCCCATGGTATAGCTAAACTCCCTTTGCTTTATGTGAATTGAGTGTGGCTCCTCTTTCTACTTTGCTAAGACAGTCATGCTTTGCTAGGATTTGCCTTATCTCTTGTCCCAATGACTTTGAAGGTTCTCAATAAAATAAATATTAAATCTGTAAAGGGGTAAGCTTATTTGTTGTGGTTTAACAGTGCACTCATACAATATAAACATTTTAAAGCTGCTTTGGACACAGGGGCAAATGCATAATCCCTTGGCATTTAAAAGTGAACATCATAATATGTGGAAACGATACTGATCGTATTTGTCAATGCCCCCACCAACTGCTTGGGTTTCCTTAATTATTTTCTGTATGTTTGAAGTGTAGTTACATATAGTTAAGTGGAAAATATTGGAGATTCTGCACTTAGCTGATGTGACCCTGGATGCATGTAAGCTAACAGGAATCTTCCTTTTTAGAGGAAGATGATAATTAATTATTAACATTATTGTAAGGGGTCGCAACAGAGAGAAATGGAATGCTATAAACAATGTAATTACTGAGAACAAAATAAACAGCTCAACCAACTTTATTATATAAACATTGTATATACATTTTAAACCCTTAAGGACACAGCTTCTGAAATAAAAGGGAATTATGACGGAATATTTCCGTCATGTGTCCTTAAGTCGATAAATAAATACACCAGTTTATACATCACTGTATATAATTTATTTATTTTTAGGGTTTCATTAGCAAGAATTAACAAAAGTATATATCACTCAGTGGTATATATACAGAGAGAGAGAGAGAGAGAGAGAGAGAGAGAGAGAGTATTCAAACATATTACCATGTTACTTCAAGGTTTATTGCTGTGGAGCTCTGTGATGCACACTTACATGCCCCATTACTGTAAGTAGTACTGTTATAGAGCTGAGAGATAAGCTTAGAAACCAAACACCAACTTTTACTGTGAGTTTATTCTTGTTAGTATTGAGATATACTTGTAAATACCGCCGATGGTGAGGTTTTATCTATTTAAAATATTCTCATAGCATTCTGTCATCAAGGGTACTATAACGTTATTGATATAGTAAACTGATAATAAAATCAAATAGTAGATAATATATGAGGACATTTTAAAAATGCTAAGAGCTTCTGGAAAAGCGAGACACCAGTGGAGGGATTCGAGCAGCAATAAAGAGTTATCTTTCTATTACATGTCACTTGGAGTGTACGTAGTTCGCAAAGCACCGTTGTGCATAATGCAGAATAGGTAAAATATGTAATATTGCAATACAGTTTTATTGAACAGAGGGGTTAACTGTGTATAGTAAATAGATGCAAATGATACTCAAAATAGTTAATTTATCTTTAGGTGGGTATAGCAATATAAATAGTAATGGCATACTCATGTGGCTGCCAATTTTACCACATGACAGGAGGCTTCGTATTTTGCATAATCTTTATTTACTAACTCCCATAGCAGCAAAGAAAAAGAGTGAAAACTGAGAACCAATCACAATGCAGTATAGGGTATAAAAGGCGTGCCATATTACATCATTTCCTCTTTCTTTGCTGCTCATCACAAGATAAGTACAGATTTTGGTTTCTCCTCTCTGTCCTTCATACTTCTTACCTACAGTGATTTATATCATATTTTCTAGCTTGTATCATATTCTATTACTACCCAGCTTGTATTTCTCCTGTTACTCTACTGACCTCCATTTCTCTAGGGCAAACCCCCTCTGTTTCTGGGCTCTTTCCGCCTTTCCCTCACTCCAGGGACGCCCCCCCCGGCTCTGGGACCCTTCAGCTGTAATTTCCCCTAAGCCGGTTTACAGGAGGACTTACCGGCATTCTCGCCGTTTTCACCACACCACCCCAGAGCCAGACCTCTCTTCACATTTTTTCCCCGCCTTTTACCGTTGTTTGCACGTCCTTTCGAATCTTACCGTTCATTCGCGAAGGTACGTTTAATTTGCCGAACGCTTATTGTTCGACAATTTCCCAGCGAACGCCTTGTATTAGGCGCTCGCATTCGTCTATTCATGCGCAGAATGCCCGCGCCATTTATTGGCGCTGGCGTTCGGCTACTTCCCTGTGCACGAACGCCCGGCTCTGCCTGGCATTTGTGCAATTCCTTTTGCCGCCTTAAGCTCTAGGGGAGGTACTAAACCTCCCCATTTCAACTGCTTTTCAGTCCAGCGGCCATTTTAAATGGCTACTACTGCTCTGTTGCAGACTCCAGCTACTTCTCTGCCAGGTACTCTGGAACACTCTTCAAGAACTCTGCCTCCTTCTCATAGCTCACAGTGAGATCAGGTCAGGTTAGTGCCTTGCACTTGGGGTTGGTTTAAGCCAGTTGGACTATCCCTTATTCTGGCCGTGGTGAGCCCCCATTTATGTGCTGTTGGATGGACCTGTCCATGCAGGATTCCGATTTCCTGGGTGAGCCCCAGTGACACAGCCCTATCACCATCTTACTCCGACCTACCAGTCACATATCCTCTCAGGTTAACCATTACCTACTACCATACCACCCACTGGTCCCCAGGCCTCTCCAGTTATTTGTGAGTGAGCCCCGAGTGTTGATTCCAGACCATGGAAGAATCACAAAACCCCTCAGATCTCCAGGCCATGATTGCAGCAGCTGTAGCTGCATCTATGGAAAAGGCCTTTGCTAAGTCGTTCCAGTCGGTACAGGATGCACGCAAGCGGGCTCATTATGGGGCGGATTCAGAGGACTCCGATTCTTCCAGAGAACGCTCCCACCCTCGTAAGCGCCACTGGAAAGGTGAGGCCATTGGACCACGCAAGTCCAAAGGAAAGGCCCCTGCTAAACGCAAAAGAGCCACGAGCCTTTCGGCCCAAAGACCCGCTCAGGCTTCCTCTGGAAAGACGCAGGGCCAACACATGCACTTGCCGTGCTTGACGAATGGCAGGCGGCAGTCTCCCACCAGGAGGAATCCAACTGGGACTTATCTCGCAAGGGAACAGACCCTGGGTGAGCCCCAGGACTCCATGGCCACGACCATGGATAACCCACAAGAGGGTTCAGAGATATTCCTAGACAACTCAGGCCTCCGAATGTTTGATCCCAGGAACATTCGCCATCCCTGTTCGGAAGAATGAACACCACCCTCCCACCTAGCCAGATTCATGCACTTCTGACTCCAGAAGTCTCTGGAAAAGGAAGTGAGGAAACGTATGAGGTCAGAATGCCCTCGCCCGATCCTACCAGATTGGTACTCACGCCACTGGCGAGACGCCAGCGACTGGCAACTAGATCCTCATATTTTCGCGATACTGGATGCGTAGAGGGGTCCCTTCTCCCTATATTTATTTGCTTCCCACAACAACCGACAGATGAAGGACTTCTTCAGCTGGCTCCCAGACCCGGAGAGCCTAGCAATGGACACCTTTCTACAACAATGGCCACAATGCGGAGCTTACGCATTCCCACCATTCTCAATGATTACGAGAGTCCTTTACCGGATCCGCATACAGAGGGTGATACAGGGATCCCCTCCTCCTTCCAGATACTCCAACCATCCTCAGGAACCCGATGGGACTACCCCACCCGCTGGTCAGGGAGGAATGGCTTCCTCTGGTGGCCTGGACTCTTTCCGGGGTTCCTGGCAAACCGAGGACTTATCGCAGGAAACTACGGATCTCCTATGGGATTCATGGGCACCAGGAACAGGGAGGTGCTACTTATCAGCATGGCACTGCTGGACAACTTGGTGCCTGAGACGGGATCTCAATCCCTTTACTGCACCTATTCCCTCCATCATGAATTTCCTCACCTCCCTATTCACAGACGGAAAATCATACCGGTCTATCAACGTGATACGTCCAGCCATTTCAGCGGCCCATACTCCGACTCAAGGGACACCTGTTGGTCAGGACCCACTCATCTGTAGACTCCTCCGGAACCCATATACTCAAGACTTTGGGACGTTGGCATTGTCTTACAGTTTTTACAGGACTGGCCTCCTAACAAGAAATTATCACTCTGCCAGCTTACGGCAAAATTCACCTTCCTGCTCTGCCTGGTTTTCCTTTCATTGGGTGTCCGATGTACGCGCTTTTGACGCTGACACATTTACCTTTTGCCCAGCAGGTGTTACCTTCCAGGTCTCACAACGCACAAAGCCCTACTCTTCCTCTGTCTTTTATCCCTTTTTTCCCTCAGACCCTCAGCTCTGCGTGGTCTCTACTCTCCGTCAATACGTGGAAGCTACTGCAAAGTTGCGGTCTACTTCCAATCGTCAACTTCTCATCTCTTACGTCTGCCCCTACGGTCCAGTCTCGGTCACTACATTGGCCAGATGGGTTAGATGGCTCTTAGCCCTTGCCGGGATTGACCAAGCTTTTGGAGCACACTCCGTTCACGGGGCCACGGCCTCTTCCGCTTACGCGGCAGGTGCCTCCCTTCCAGATATCTTGCGAGCGGCGGACTGGACTAGAGAATCCACCTTTAGGACGTTCTACTTCCGTCCTCCATCTAATCCAGCTTTTGCTCTACTTTCTCAGCATTGAAATTGCAAAATACGAAGCCTCCTGTCATGTGATAAAATTGAAGATTATGTTAGCTTTAGTGTACTAATAATCTTAATTTTAATAATGAGAGGAGGTGAGTATCTTCCCTCCCTCTGCTTTTCATATCTATCTATAGCATTTGTTTCTTCTATTACTGTACTAGTGTCTAACTTTTGCCCATCAAGGACTTAATGTATATATTCAATGTGGGTGGGCTATTTAATTAGTACTCTTAGACGAGAGGACGTTATTGTTTTATTAATTAATCTTAAGGGATAGATGTTCAATGCTTTTACACAACCACTTTTGGAATCAAATACCTTTTTATATTCTCTTTTCAGTTTAATCGGAAACCACAAGAGACTATTAAAGACTCCGTTCAAGGTTTCATCATCATTACGTCATTGAAGATCATCGTTTGAACTCAAGACGTCCTAGTTTGGATCTCTACCTGTTTCCTGTTCAAGTTATACATGTTTTTTCTACGGTTATCCTGTATTATGGACTTGTGATGTTGCATTAGTTAAGAGGAAATGATGTAATATGGCACGCCTCTTATACCCTATACTGCATTGTGATTGGTTCTCAGTTTTCACTCTTTTTCTTTGCTGCTATGGGAGTTAGTAAAGAAAGATTATGCAAAATACTCGCCTCCTGCCATTATTAAAATTAAGATTATTAGTACACTAAAGCTAACATAATCTTCAACTTAAGTAATCACTGAGTAAAAGAAAGGAAAAGAAGAATAAAAAAAAAAACTAAATTTAGAATTGAATGCTGAATGTCTCATAGGTCCTACTAACTCTGACTGACTGATTGACTGATTGATTGACATTCCTTTTATTTATTAGACACATGCTCAGTATATCCTAAAATTCTGTCAAACTGGAAACTTTCTCCATAGCAGCGATTTGACAAGTCAATACTTTGATTATAAGTAACGGTGTATTGTACGACAATAATGTGTGATCCTTCTTCTGGAATCCCTGGTCACAGGAAGAATTCTTGATTTATCAGTTATAACCTGTCATGAGCTAGATGGGATGTGTTGTGATTTACCATTTGCCAGTGGGTGTAGGAATGAGGGTGGGGATAACCGAATATCTCCCTCCCTGAATATCTGATGAAGTTTTTAAGATCATATGTTTCTCTTTTTAAGAAAGATAAGGAAAACACAGAGTCGGTAATCCCATTGAAGTAATAGACTGCCTTGTGATAAAATATAATTAAATAAAATGTCATAAAATCATGAAACCCCCCACCCCCCAAAGACTTTGTGATACTTATTCCAAATCATTTGCCTATCAAATACATACAACAAATAAAAACTGTTTTGGTTTCACAAGCCTCTTCAGCAAACATTCCATTTCTCCAGAAAATGCTACTTCTGCTAACTTTGAGTAATGTATATTTTATGAGTCAATGGATGCAGTCTGGTTTTTAAATGCATTTGGCCGGATCCTTGATTTTATGGAACTATGTCATCTTCCGCAGTAAGCACAGGTAAGTGCCGTGTCAAAACTGTACAGTCACCCCAAGAGCTCAAGTTGTTTTTATTTCTTTTATTCTCTTCATTCAAAGAAGAACTGTAAATTTATCTGGGTTAGTAAATCTTAGCCCAAGGAAACCGGACTGTTTACTCTGCTCTAGTGACCGCGATTCCTCCAGGAACTACTTATTTTGCATTGCTTTGCTTGTCAATTATAACAAACAGGATAAAAGTGTCACAGAGAGGGCAACCCAGTCAACATTGCCTTCTTAATGTGAGACGGTATTGCCAACGTCTCATTAAAATACCCTGGGATGGGACACCGCAGTAAAGTCATTGAATTTTTGGGAACGATGCCTTATTTTTTTCAAAATTGGTATTTTGTTACATCATGCACACCTCGTTTTCAGATTTCTAAAGGGCTACATATTACTAAATGATCTCATATAACCTTACTATTAAGAACATTTCATTCAAGACATTATGCATTAAAAATCATTCATGTTTTAAAGGTAAATAGGTGAACTAAAAACACAAATAAATCTCATTCCAACAGGTTTTGATGCATTTAATATATAAAAAATACAAATCTGTATGCTGTTTTTATTTTAATAATTATTGGTTTTATTTTATTATTATTCTTTTTTTTCCAATTAATTACATAGTGCTATATTTAAAAATGCTTGCATAGTTGGATTTATTTTGCATTAAAAACTGATATTTATGTTGAAGTGATTTTCTTTCTGAAAACAGAAAAATCTAGATCGAAATAAGTAGACCGCCTGGGATTTCAGTGGTAGAAGCTTGCAGGTAGTTTTTTTTGGAAGAGCTGGTCGTGCATTTAAAATTCTCTCTCTCTATAGGTGCATGGGATCTAAGATGGTGGTATGGGGTAAAAGTGAATTAGGATAGGCACACAATGAGGTTGATATATCACCTAAAAAAATGTACAATTTGGGGGGAGGAAAATACAATTCCACAACAAGTGCCAAAAACCTAGGCAATGCCTTTAGTTGTTGGCATATCATCGGAACACCATTGTGTTCAGGGGGAATGAGAGACTCTACTGGACATGAGTGTTGTTATGAAATCAGCATTGACCAAAATTCCTGAAGAACAATTACAGTTTCTTAGTGCATTTTTGCTGCGCACACTACAGGGGGCAAAATTAGGTTCTATTGATAGTTTGAAGAGGTTCAACATGCAGATTGATTCAATAAAAGCATGACTTGGTAGAAATTCAAAATTAATTCAAAGTAAATATCAAATATTTGGCCAAAATAGCCGGATTGGGTAGACTCTGCATGTCAGTCACTTTAAACTAATTTTGTTTATATTTTAGACAATAACACAATATGACTGCCTTAAAACTAGGAAAACGATGGTCAGGCCACCTCACCAAAAACTGTTCTTGGAAAAGATGCATAAAGGTACATATGTGCCTCAAATCCTTATAGTTTGAAAATTTCTTGAGTAGGTTTTCTTCTCCTTCAAATAATTCAATTTCTGTAACTGTAAAGTATGTCAGTGATATATAACTGCTAATAATAATACAAGTATATATGAATTTGCTTTTTTTTATAGGAGTCAACTTTAAGATGAATTATTGAGAGCTTTGTAAGTGTCACGGCTGGCAATAATATCAGATCTCTGACGTACAGTATCTACAGAGGTAATCTGTACAAAATTATTGATTGGTTTCTCTGTAACATGGATGAAAACCGTTCTTTGACGAGTATGATATAGAATTTAAATCTCGGTTCACAGAAGAACAGGTTTTTTTTCTTCTAATCATCTATAGCCTATTACACTTTGGACAGAAAAAGAAAAGCAAAAACCATATCTTCAATGAATGCATTTCGAAAAGCTTCAGTTTCAAATTGATTTTCTGTAAAAGATGCTCAGACCATGAGATGCGAAAAACCTGCACAATATTCAAACTAATATTCCTCAGTTTTACCAATGCAATTTTTTAATGTTGAAAGAAATGTCTTTGGCCTAATCTCACTTTTCAGAAATGACCGATAATAAAATATCTTTTATTTTTTTATTTCTATTATAACAAAAAAAACAGACATTAAAAAAACAGAACACTACAAAGTAATTTCTTTTAGTAGAAGAATGTTGGTCATAAATGTATCTAGCCCCAAACATGGTGTGCTCTGGTAGTAATAATTCAGTAGCATGTCACATTTAATTTAGAGTAATGGGAAGGGGACACCTGTAACCTGACCAGGCTGTAATAGGTGTAAGTCATTCACAACCCTGTAATTCCCAGATCTACTAACATACAGTATGATAGAGAATGAAATCTGTATATCCAAAGGCACTAACCGCTCATCATCCGCTTTATCTACGATGTACTAACCAAAATTAAGAAAATAATCTTATGTGTCCTATCAACATGTCCACTTTGCATAGAATCGGAACAAGAAAGAGGGATTGATGTATTTAGGAAAACTATAAGCAGTGTGCATATGATCCATATTATTGTAAGGACAATAACAATATATCGTTTTAACATATTCTTCTCCTGATGCGATAAGAATATCAATATCATGGTCACCCACTATGTTATGGTTTCACACTTTTTACTTATTGCTGGGCTGATTGGCAATGTTGACTAATCTTGATACAGCTACACCAACAGCCACCAAACTAACTTATCTTCTTAAAGCGTTATTCAATAAAGTGTGAATTTAGAGGGAATTCAAAGTAAATCTCAAATACGAGGCCGGAGTAGCCAACATAGCTAACTCAGAGAATTGTTCCTGTTCAGATACTTTGACATTAAATTTAAAAATTCCCTTAGAATTTACTTTAGTATAGAACCCTTACTTCTTTTGTCTCTGTCCATAAAAAGTACCCATTTTTAAAAATGCAGGCAAGTATCTTGATTGTTAACTTCTACCAATGTTTTAAAGTGACACACATTGTAAAACACAGGAAGAATTAGAGTAAACTACATTATAATTAAAAGCAGAAGTGGGTATGTGTTTTATTCAGAAGGAGCTTGAATAGAACATAGTGTAGCAAAGACATTTGCTAATTGTATGGAATTCGTAAGAAGAATTACATATTGTGATCATGTCCCACTGCCCTAAATGTTTTATTTAACAAGATTAATGTAAATACATGACATCCAATCTTTGTGAAGCAGTAATGATTTTTTCCACCATCTAATGTTTTTGTCCATCAGCGAAGCTAGAGCAAAATTCGCAGTCCTGCCACATGGGAAATCGTAGCATGTCTATCATCCTAATTATGGGTAATGTGTTACCCAATTATGGGTCAGTGATTGGCGGCTCTGCTTCCCAAGAGGTTCTGGGACAGCTAAAGTTTCTTAATTCCATAAATAACCTCTTATTTCTCTTGCCTGCAGATTTTCTCAAGCCAAGGTGTCTAAATAATTTGCGTGTTTACAGATTACAATCCATGGGAGAAGGCTGCCCCTTTCCCCCCCGTTCAATACTTTTCCAGCTAAACCATGGATTGTAAAACAGGAAAGCCAGCATTTATTAAGTCAAGCATTGTCCGACTTGCCCATTTAATTGCGTTTACCCATAACATTCATCTTAATATATCACCGTAGCATAATGACCTGAAGATGGAAAATGCAATAATGTTTTATCTTGTAAATCACATAATTCCCACTCATAAATAGTGCATTAAAATTGCACACTTCCACCAAATCAGGGTTAACGCAACTGTTGATCAGCTGTGCACCAAAGCGTGCTTGGTGTCATATCAACTGGCTGAAAAAAGAAACTATGATTTATGGTGTAATATACAACAGGAGCACCCCCACCCCCTCCATATTTCTTCACTGAAAGAAAAATCCAGATAAATTGCAAACACATTATTTGTGGAAATATCACATCAATACAACAGAAACAAAATGAAAATAGGTGTGATTTAGTTAAATTTCAAGGGCTGGAGGATTCCAGAATACAACAAAAAGAGACAGAATTCTAATGAATGTGTGTTTCTCACAACTAATGACTAAAGGGATGAAATAAAATACACTTTTATGTTCCCTCTAAATGCACACATAAGGTAAGCACTACAGATAATGCTACAGCAATTCGCAAGAGGTCGTAAATCTAGGTCATTCGAGCCCCAGCAGCCGGGTGGAGGAGCCATTATGCTTTTAGAAGGTAATAATACCAGAAGAAAGTTGACAAATTCTGCAACATGGATCCAATTACCGTGAAGGCTTTTTTTTGACATATTCCCAAAGGACTGTGGGTAATGTTGACCTTAAACAGCAAAAATATTGTACTCAAACAACGTTAGGCTGAATTACCACAAGATGAAATAGAAAAATGACAGGGTGCAACAGCCCAACATAGTGATACCTTGCATGAAACATAACAAATGTTATAAAAAAAAAGTAACATACAAATTTGAAGATAATTAACAAAATGTCACATGGGTTCATGTTGAGATAAAGACATTTTTTAATTATTTTTTTTTTTAGCGAGTAAAAGATTGGGGGTTTTTTGTGCACCCATTTTGGTCTGAATTTTAGTTCCATTCTACGTTTTTTTTTTATTTATGTTATAATTTCTTTACTTTATAAACTATTCAAAAAAAGCATTATCAATATTTTCATTTACACAAAAAAAACATTTTTCAAAGAGATATGTGTTCCCTATAACAATTTATATCTAGAATGTACATGATTTTTTTATATATGTTATATTAGTTGATAAACTGATTCATATAACTCCAGTGAACTTTATTCTGTTTCAGAAGTCACCTTTTGTTCACTCTGTCAGCCAACCTGTCTAGAAAAATACCTTACCTTTGGCGTGTGTAAGCATCACTTGGGTTCAGTACTGAACTGACCCATCACTGTAAATTCAATACTTATTCAACTATGCACACTGACACATGCACACACTTCATTGTCCTCTCAGACAAATTAATTCAATGTGCCCCTAATGCCAGGAGAATGGATGATTATAGCGGGTCTTCTGTTAGAAGACATGCACTGATTTTAGTAGTGACACAAGTCTTAACGAACAAATTTGGATCAAATATTTGTTTTTGTGGCCTATATCCTTATGGTAATAGTTACAGTCTACCTATTCAGAGGTCTGCCAAAAAATATTTATAGGTCGCACAACCATTCTGGAGACTAACCAAACAACAGAGTTAGTTATAAAGTTTAGAAAAGGCTAAACCTATATTTTTAATGCTATATTGTTATACTGTATTATAAGAATGGGGTTTTAATTTTCAAGTCCTGCACTGCTAGCCAAGCCTTGAAATTTACTTGCCACTGCAAACTGGAGGGTCCTGGCACAATCAACAGAGATTCATTTTCATTCACTAATAATTTGAGGCCTAGTTATAATTTAGAGGCCTGGTCATAATTTAGCAAACAAGCCATGCATTTCTGGCTACACAGGAAAATAATTATGTAGCACTTTGGATACATTTTAAATATTTTATTTTTCAAAAATAACAAATAATGATTATATTTATTATAATATGATAAAGTAAAAGATAGGTAAATATTTACACTTGCTAATTGAAAATATAAGTCCTAATTGAATTGAGCTAAAAAAAAAAGTGTACTTTTAAATCGTTCATAAAACTACTTTAAAAATGATGGATGTTGCCCCGTGTTTCTGACTGCAACAAAAAAGAGCTTTTATCCTTAAATGAATGTTGTTCACCTACAAGCACATTTTCTGAACTGTCTTTTTTGTTTTTTTGTTTTTGTCAACAGGGCCTGCCTGGTTCATTGCATTATAATCTGCAGAAACTCTGCGGTGACATGGATCTGACATATGGCTAGGTGTTTGGAAAATAAAAGTAACCTTAGCTGGCATTACAACGACACATTCAGCTCCGATCAGAATTTATCAACTTGGCAATTTGGTTCAAGGAACTCTTTATTGATTTAAGTCTTATTGTTTACTTTAATCTCTTAACCCTTTCCAATGGCCTTATTCTTCTGACAAATGCCCTTCGTATTGTCATTTCACATGCTGTATGAAGTTACTTTTCAGCTGAGGTTGCATTATATGGTGCATGAAATAAAAACAAAATGTAATACTTAGAAAAGTTGGCAAAACAAAATGCATAATGAGAAAGATGGAATTGTTAAACATTACAAATAGAGTTTTCAGTTCGGGTTCATACCGAACATTGCGTTTTTTGGACCCCAGACCCGGACCCGGACATATCACTGTATGTTTGGGTTGGAGTTCGGTGTTCGGCGATTTAATGACGGGCAGGGCAGTCAATCAACAAGCGTTTGACTCGTGTGCCCTTAGAAGCCATCACAGCCATGCCTATTAATGGCATAGCTGTGATTGGCCAGTGCAGCATGTGACCCAGCTAGTAGGGGCATGTCTATTAAACAGTGAACAGAACTTTCCCACGCTGTGTAAAATGACATAGAGCACTCTGATTGGTGGATTTTAAGTACTGTGACAGGTAAATGTAGAGGCTTTATAAGCCTTCCCCCGCCCTGCAGAGCTCAGTCTGCGCAGAGCCCTCCATGGGTGAAAATGTTTGGGATTTTTTTGCGCTCTTCTTTTTTTTTTTTAAAGTGCATCCGTTATTATGGATTTTTATTTGGCCTTTTTGGGGCTGAAAAAATAAGATTTTAGAAGAAAGAAGACATCAAATGGTAAGTCTATTTTTTTTTTTAACAGGTATTTAGATAAGGGTCCCCCCTCATTATTTTTAGGACTTATTGTTATTTAGGGCCTCCACCCACCAGGTGGGGGCCGGGGAGGAGGACATTAGGTCCCCCCCCTTATTGTTATTTAGGGCCCCCACTCACCGCGCAAGGGTGGGGGCCGGGGGGGGGACAGCAGGTCAACCCTCCAAATTCTTATTTATGGCCCTCACCAATTTCGGTCTTTCAGCCTTTTGGTAGATAGCTCCTTAATACCGTGGGAATTAGGGAGTTATCTACTAAGCAGCTGCTTATGTTATGTTATTTTAAGTGATTTCCCTATCCACATTTGCTTGCAGGGCACCTGTCCTACTCTTACCCCCATTTTACTTCCTTTTGCAGCCCTCTAGCCCTTTCCAGGAGGTTTTTAGAGCCATTTTTGTGCCCAAAAGTTCGGGTCCCCATTGACTTCAATGGGGTTCAGGGTCAGGTTCGGGGTTTAAAAATTTGTCCGAACCCGCCGGACCTGAACATCCAGATGTCCGCTCAACTTTAATTACAAAGTCAAAAGGGGCAATCCATGAGTTATAAATGAAAGATGAATTAGAAAAGAGCTAGTTTTAACAGAAATATACATTTTATCAAAACAACAAAACAAGGAAATCATTAGAATCTATGGATCTATGATTTTTTTTTATTTGTGGAAGATAGAGACTAAATATAACAATTACAAATCTCATCCTGAATACAGGAACAACACAAAAGTGTGTGGAGCAAAAATGAGAAGATGCAATGCTTAAAGGGACACTCCGGGCACCAACACTACTTGAATGCATTTGATAGCTTTTGGCTTAATTATTATGATGTATTGTTTGCATGCCCAAATGTTTATAGTTTTGTATAAAATAAATAAATGTTTTGCAGAATTCGATACCATAATCTTGCCTCTTTAGCCACGCCCCCTCACTTCAGAAAAAGACTTCCTTATCAAAAAGGTATGTACACAGCTCAGCCAATGACAGTACGGAATGGTCTGTACAACAAAACAACCTGCATTAGAAGGAGAGGACACCCAGGGAGACTTACAGTTATGATAACACTATTTGTGTGTAGTTTCTCAGACTGTCAAAAGTCAGGTTGTGAATTAAAAACAACTCACTCTGTACTGTTGGGGCTTAGACTGTGTGTATACCTTTTATAAGGAAGTCTTTCTGGTATGAGCGAGTGTGACTAAAGAGGCAGACTTAAGGTGCAGCATTCTGCAATATATGTGGGAATAATTTCATTAAGCATTAAATGGCAGCCTACAAGCAAAAATGTATTTTTTTACACACTTAAATATCCTGATAATGGGCAATAGTAAAAGACCAGATGGCATAAGTAGAGTTATAGCCAATAAAATTAATGTCTGTAAATGGTTGCGCATGTATACCAGTATAGTTTGAATAAATAATGTACTAAACAGGGGACTCCAAGATGCTTAACAAACAATCCATAGTCTGTAGTAATTAATGTCGAGTCATTTCTCCCAAACCTTATTATTATTAAAAGTGTCACAGAGTAAAGTGTGTGGGAGGAAGGATGAATGGGTCCCATGTCCAGTCATCTTGATGCATAGGCCAGGATGATAGATAAATACATTTGATTTTATTTATTTAGTTATGAACTGAAAGTCTTGACTGAATATAGAAGAAAAAGTCAGGCTTCATGTGTTAAATTTGTTCTGCATATACTTGCAAGTGTGTATATACAATTTTTAAGTGAAGTATTTGCTGAAGCATTAAAGGAACACTATAGGGTCAGGAACACAAACATATATTCCTGACCATATAGTGTTAAAAACACAATCTCCCTATTCCCCTTTACCCCCTCCCCTAAATATAGTAAAAGCTTAACTTTATTCCAGTGTGCTGTTGCAGACTCTGCCCTGATCTACCTGCTTGGCTGACATAATCAGAAGTGGTGATCTGAGCCAATGAAAATGCTTTCCCATAGAAAATCAGGGGCAGAGCTAGCACAATCTCCGCATAATGATGCATTGAATCAATACAACTCTACGAGGAAAGTTCAGTGTCTCCATGCAGAGGGTGGAGACGCTGAATTGCAGGGCTGCACAGTGTACAGCACTGCCCCAGGAAGCACCTCCATTAGCCATCTGAAGAGTGGCCAGTGGAGGTATCCCTTGGCTTTAATGTAAACACTGCATTTTCTCTGAAAAGACTGTGTTTACTTCAAAAAAGCCTGAAGGCAATGATTCTTCTCACGAGAACAAATACAATAAACTGTAGTTGTTCTGGTGAATATAGTGTCCCTTTAAAATATTAAATCAAACAAGTATTAACTCTGTCACAATTGTAACTTTAACTTCGAAGCGATTGGCGTCATTTAAATTGCTATAAAAATAAATTTCTATACGTTTTACAAAATCACGCTTATTTTTAGCCATTTAGTCACATTTCAGGAGAGTTTCCACATTGTGGACCGTCTGCTGAATCCATATGCTTGTTGGGATAAAACTGACCGCCTCTCAGCAATCTGCATGTCTTTGATTTGTACTGATTATGAAAAGAAAGTGTTATATATTATAAAAATCTGCGATCTGGCTTGTTATTTGATTCCTGTCCCTAACCTACATTCTCATATACAAACAATATAAAATACAGACATAACTGCAAGAGAACAGATTCTGATTTTCTTTAAGAATAGGGTTATGTGTTTTGTATAGACTTTCTAAGATAAATTGCTTGGCATATTGAAGATCTAATCTGTGAAAAGTTTAAACCGTATTCAAGAGCATAATGATTTAATAAAAAATTCCAAACAAATTATGTACATATTTCCAGAGATATTGTACGTACACGCCTCGCATTTTAATTCTAATAGACTATTCTGACCCACGTCATTTTCTCACATTAAAAAACTCAAACTGGGAGTCTAAGCAAATGGGACATTTTAAAAAGAGCCATGATGGAAAAAAATGCTTCTGTGCGAAAGTTGATATTCATTTTTATAGCCATCCTAGGTAAGTGCAAATCAATGTCAAATCCACACGCACCTGTGTTGTGCACTTGGTTTTTTATACTAGTGGGCTGAATATTTGCAAAAAAATATATTTTTTCCGAACAGATCTAGATTTCATTCATTTTTTCATTTGTGTCTTAATGCTAGATGGTAGGTTTAGAAATGTAAATGTGCATTTTAATGATCGCACCCATGGCCAATGAACCATAAGAGCCCAAGAGTAAGACCTGGCATCCAACATTCTATTGCCATGGTAACAGTGGAACCATGTGATTGCTATACATTACTGTGAAAGGGTGCAAAAGCTCACGGTTTGTGTAACAGTCCATGACACTAAGAGAATGTGATAGCACTATTCCACTTGAATGCATTCGACATGTCTAACAAACCATTTGCAGTTCTTCTCCTCCCGTTATATACAAGAGTTTAAAGTGAATCCTTCACACAGTAAAAAAAACTTTACAGTAATCAGTAGAGCATATTGTGTCTCATTTAGTTAGAAACCATTAAATACATACCGTATATACTCGTGTATAAGTCGATCTCATGTATAAGTCGAGTGCAGTTTTGTGACCAACAATTGTGAAATATGCTATGCCTCGTGGATAAGTCGAGGGTAAAACTTGGGGCTATGAAATTCTGTGATTTTTATAATTATATACACACACACTCATACAAACAAACACTCTGCATTATATATACACACACTCATACAAACAATCTGCATTATATACACACACACTGATACAAACACACACTCTGCATTATATACACACACACACACTCATACAAACACACACTCTGCATTATATACACACACACACTCATACAAACACACACTCTGCATTATATACACACACTCTGTGTATATAATGCAGAGTGTGTATATAATGCAGAGTGTGTGTTTGTGTAGTGTGTGTGAACTAGGTGGGGGGAGGGCATTTTTATTATTTAAATTTTTTTTTAATTTTAATATTTTTTTTTAAAATTATTTTAATTTTTTTTTGTCCCCCCTCCCTGCTTGTTAACCGGTCAGGGAGGGGGGCTATCTTAATCCCTGGTGGTCCAGTGGCATGGGCTGTGAAGTGGGGGGGCCAGCAGGAAGCATTTACTTACCTTTCCTGCAGCTCCTGTCAGCTCCCTTCTCCTCCATTCCGGTCAGCTCCACTGTAAGTCTCACGGTCTGGTTGCCGCGCGGATCATTGCCATGGCTCTAACGGCCGCGGCTCTCTAAGTTGCCATAATACCGACAGTGACTCGAGTATAAGTCGAGTGGGGGTTTTTAAGCACAAAAAATGTGCTGAAAAACTAGACTTATACTCGAGTATATACTGTACTTGAAATATTTACATATATATTATTTAAAAAATAAATGCCACCCTAACTGCTTGGAAAGCCAATTTGTAAGCATAAATCGAACACTCCCCATATTTGAAAATTCTTACAGTTTTAGATTGTCTATTTGTACTATGCTTTTTTGGAAAAGGGTTGCATTTTTAAAAATAGAGGCAATATGGTTTGCTATAATACATCTATGTCCTTATGCTTGGAGGATTATTTTAGTTTTCAATATCCTTACGTACCCAATTCAGCAGATTTATCAATGGTCCATTTATGTCCCCAGGCATAAAGGAACATTTATTTAAAGGAAAATTGTCAGTACCTCCAGCATTTCCTCCCTGAGCACTGTATTTTAAATGATCCTTAGTCAGGAACCGCACTTAGTCAACTGAAGATCACTCCATTTTGACTGGATGTGCGAAACATGCCTTCCAGCCTTGAAGAACCTCATGTGGTTTTCAGTAAAGACATCACTAGGTGTTAATAACTCTCACATTAGAAAAACCCAACCTCAAGACATATAAACCTGCTACACATTGATAGTCTATTTCCCAATTCCCACACTAGCATCACATCCAGTCTAATGAGCCAACATGTGTTATCCCAAACAAAGTGTAGATTTGTTCCTATAAACTTGGCCTCATCCTCTTAAATGTGATTCTGGAGAAGATAAAGCTTTGTTTCCTGCCAGGACACCTAGAATTACTTCAGCTATTCCTCTTTGCTGAGCAGAGAAGTGACACCGCCTGAGCTCCTGACAGAGGGATATACAAGCAGATGGATAGAGGGACAGAAAGAAAAACAGATGGACAGAAAGAGAGGGAGAGAGACAGAGAGAGATGGGTGGATTATGGATATCTATAGATAAATAGACAGGCAGGAAGGCAGACAGACAGATAGATAGATAGATAGATAGATAGATAGATAGATAGACAGACAGATAGATAGACAGATAGATAGATAGAGCGACAGATAGATAGATAGACAGATAGATAGATAGATAGATAGATAGACAGATAGCGATGGAGAGAGTGAGTCTGTGGGCGCATAAGTAAATCCCTAGTGATCAAGGAAAGACAGAAATTAATAATTATGTGCTAGCAAACACAATATGTACAGTGATATTTTATATGCTCGTTCTTTGCAAATGATCTGTGCAGCAGAATACCAGTAGCTACTTCTGTTCTCAGTTAGACACTGTTTGGATTTCTTGTCTTTTGAAAAGCCTCAGTACCAGTCTGGGATTATTAAAATGAAAATGATGCAAATTCTTTTTTTGACAGTACCTCCCACTGGAGTTGAGGGCTGTTTACTAAAGCGCTTTGCGGTGGCTTATTAACTGCTGCCAGCAAGGATTATAAATGATAGCAGACATTGGACAAATGCCACATTTTTTTTTTCATGTTACAATGATAATGATATATTACGTACTTACTACATGTTTTTATTGTAAGGTATAGCAACACCTTTAACAATCTGGCATATATAAGGCCAACTGTCCAGTAAAATAAGGTTTATGGTGCTAAGGTATGGCTACAAAGGCTTGTAACAGTAAATAGACCCCACGTTTCCAGGTGACCAGCATTCTAACAATTTTCAAGCAATTTAAATCCAAAGATTGATCCCCAAGTCATACGTTCTCACTGGAAGGAATAGGCTTGTCGAATACATCAGAACCTTGACAATTGTCCCCTGTTAGAAGTTACAGGAGCAGAACTGCTTTCTCCAGCATAGCTTATAACAGAGTCATAGAGAGGCATCTTGCCACAGAGAAGCATCTTGCCATTAAAATCAGCCTAAGTGTACACATTTGTTAATGCCATTTATATTACACTTTTAGAGTGACTGAACTGATGTTCCTTTTAAAAAAAAAAAAGAAAAAAATGTGAACATGCTAATACCAAGCACACATTTGGTTATTTTATAAAGAGTCACTGCACTACATTTTTATTCAATTGGTGTGAATTGACAACTGATATTTGAAAACACTGGTATTGGGGGGCAGGGAGCCCTCCTTGGTTCTGCCATCTCAACATTTGCACTAGCCAGATAATTTGATGTCACAGCCTTTGTTATTTAGTGTTCTACAAAACAGGCCAAGGGAACATGGGAATAGCCTGCATGCTAGGACTTGTTGTTAAAAACAACTGTAGAGTGGTTTAAATTTACACTCTAGTCAAGATTGATCTATTCTGTTATTCTGCTCCTGAGATACAGTTAAGTAAGGTAGTCTGATTTTAGCTGCAATGTTTTGTTTTTTTTCCAAATCAGCCCAATGCATTGTATCGAAAAGTTGCTAATCTCTGATTTCATATAAAAGTGAAGTACTTTTTTTTTTTTGTAGAAAAAAATTGTTTAAACATAATAAAAATGCAGTCCTTTCACAATGTTTTACCACTAGAAAAATTATGCTAATTTAGTGCAGGTCCAGGACAGACTATTGCCCTACTTTGACAATGATGGAGTCCTTTATATTTGCTCAACTTTCGTAGTGTGTTCCACACCAATACATTCTACACTTCTTGAGAGAACAGGCTGATGTGTTGGGGGTTTTCTTTAACTGCTAGAAAACAAGCTACAGTGCTCCAACTTTAGTAGTGTTAAGGTTAGAAAGACAGTATTAAACATTTTGAACATGTCTCCCCACTGGATCCTGTAACTCTATGACAGGATACAAAAAACTATTACCCACATCATAAGTAATGTTGAAGATGAGAAAGTCATGGAATTTGAACATTGCTCTCAACATAAGCTTTGCCTGACACAGATTTTACATCAGTCATTTTATCTGCTTCTAAGTACTGAGTATTATCTATGATACTGGCACATAAAATACAAAAAAGGTGTACCAACCACAGATTATATGGAAAAGGGCAGAGAGAAAGGGACAAAGGATTGTAAGATACGAACATAAGTTGTTCTGATGCTAAGACTCTCCCTGTATATCCCAAAACACATGATGGAACAAGTAATAGTTGCTACCAGTGATTGTTAATCTTGGCAACACAAGTTGTCTGTGGACTACATTTCCCAGTGTTAAGGCTAGCTGAGCTTCATGGAAAATTAAGTTCACTAATAGAGATGTCGTGAACCGTCCGCGAACTTCTCGCGAACGGTTCGCCACGGTTCGCCACGAGCTGTTCGCAGCGAACTCCAGATGCTGTCCAGGAAGTAGGAGGGTCTGGGAGGGAGGGTCTGCTGGAGATTGGCCGGGACGTGTCAGCTGACCGGAGTTCGCCGTGAACAGCTCGTGGCGAACCGCGGCGAACCGTTCGCGAGAAGTTCGCGGACGGTTCGCGACATCTCTATTCACTAATATCTAAGATGCCAAGCCTAGCTATCTCGAATCTATATAGTTATTAAAATCTTTTTATATTACCATAAAATGCACTTAGCACCTAGGACTATAATCTATTCTATTTAATGAGCTACAAAATGCAGCCTAACACCTTTTTAGCAGAGTTTTGCTCATCATGGGATGTAAGCAAAAAAAAAACTAATTGGTTACATTATTCCTCTGGTGTAGAAGGAAAGGCTTAATGAGATAATGTTCCTTCTTCATCATCTGCAATAAATATTTTAAATATTAAAGAATCAACTTTCACACAGAACTAATAACAAACTAATGAAACATCGCAAAGTGGCAAACTGTCATTTTTAATTCATCAAGTGATCCACATTCTCAAATGTCAACATTCTATTGTCCTAATTCAGCGATTGCCAAAAATAGCTTGGCTCGATATATAGAATGCAAGCTGAAAGGCAGACATTAGACTTCACACAAACTAAAAACAAACCAAAATAAGTTGTCAAACTGATAATTAAGATGACTGGAAGTGATTAAGCCTACCGTAATTAAACAAAACACTGGAATCTGGCCTTGTGCCAGATTTGGAAAAACCACGAGAACCGCACTAAACATTGTTGTTGTATTATTTAATTTTTATTATTTATTTTAAAAATTTTACAAGTGCGTGGTGATCGTTAAAGGTAGTACACGGGAACGGGACATGGGATTCTTATTTGTCACTATTAGACTCAAAGACTCCAAATATTCACCATGTATTAAACAAGAGAAGGGTTTCCTGTGTGGGAAATGGACAGCAAATAAGGTATAGGTAAATGGGTGGTATATGGTAAAAGCAAGGACATGACTTGTAGACTTGTGTGTGTGTGTTTAAATGATAAGCTGCAGAGTAACTCCTGGCCAATGCTCGATGCTCTGCCATGTCCTGTAATGCAATATACTTATTTAACCTCTTTGCTGTGTGTTGCCATGAGTGAGTGAAGCATGCGTTGAATTTAACAAAGGAGGCCGCTGGTGATACAGTTGTTTCACCTACAACAAGCCTCTGTTTCCCTGCATACCTCTATACCCCCTGAATACTTGAAATTGTCTGGAGGAAGCAGCTCTCTGCGTGGGATAGCATCCTATTCTAGAACATAATCTATTATAGCAGATCTGAAGTTATTGAAGACAACTGGAGACCCTGGACACCCTCAAATTTATGGATGGAAAGGGAGTCTATTCATCAGCAATGGTGGCCTTCCAGAACATGAGTATATATGACCTCACCACCACTTTGTGACACTCTCATGGCACTCCAGAAAAAGTCTGTCTTTTAGCAGCACTCTGGGTGTCTAATCTGACCCTCAGACTGCCTTGATATGTGCATTAAAGGGACACTATAGGTACCCAGTCCACTTCAGCTCATTGAAGTGGTCTGGGTGCATAGTTCCAGCACCCTTAACCTTGCAAAGGTAATTATGACAGTTTTTAATAAACTGCAATAGTTACCTTTGAGGGTTAACTCCACCTCTAGTGGCTGCCTACCAGACAGCCACTAGAGGGACTTCCTGGTCATCAGGCGACTTTTGGTCACCTAAATGACGCTGGACATACTCACGCTATGCATGAAGACATCCAGAGTCATGTAAAATCCCACAGGAAAGCATTACACTTGCTTTCCTAAGGGTAAAATACTAATTTGAGCGCGACCATTACCGAGCATGCACATTAGGTCACCCCGCCAGCAGTAGTATTGATATCAGTGAAGAACAGAATTAGTTCATGCAAGGGTTTAAATATATTCCATTCTAGAAGAACAACATTCCTTTTTTTTGCTTTATGCAAGCACATCGATGCTGTCTGGTTATGTTCCATTCTCAAATAACGTTGCAGGTCTAGCATGCCAAGATCAAAATAATAAGACATATCTTAGATATGTAAAACTAATGAACGCGAATCACTAGTATATCTTTTACTGTGTCAGATTAAAAGCAAAAATGCGCAGTTTATGAATGATCATGCAATTAAAATGTAAAAGTCTCTTGCTTTCATGTACGCCGCTAATGCTACAAGAAGCCTATCCCAATTTGCAAAGTATACACTCTATGTCCCAAGAATAACAAGTTTAACACAAATAAAAAAAAAATAGGCTACCAAACATACATCGTATTGTTATTTTGGAACTAAGAAATGTAACGTGCATTAGAAAGGATTTTATTTTTTCTCTTTTTAGTAAATTCTTCTTATATTCCCTAAAAAATGTCCTGAATGTTCATTAATTTTCGAACAGAGCTGGCTTCCTTGAGGATACCAATTATTGAATGTGTCAATATCTCTTTCATCCAGTGAGCATTTAAATCATGGCAGACAGCGCTCTCCACACAGGGGGAAAATACCATTACGACAATGATTTTTATTCACAGAACATCTACCTTGAGTGACAACTTGAGAAGGAAAAATTCTACATTTGCCAATTACTGTCTCCTTAGTATTAAGATTCAGTAGTTGCTTAGACTGGCATTTGACCACTGGAAGCTGGAGAAAAGTCCCAAAACTGTCGGAATGTAATAGGGCTGCCAAGCATTGTTAAAGGTCATTTTACACTTTCCAGAACATTTTATAATAGTAAATTTACATTGTGCCCAATTGACATCCAATTGTGTCTCAAACCTTTATGCTCCAAATTGTATAAGAAAGCATTGCTCACCAATTTTTCACATCGATGGCTAGGTTGTCCTGACACAAAAAAGGGAAGGTGGACGTATGCGTGTAAGGGAAAGAAACAGGTAATTCTCTTGGGAAAATTAGGTGATTTTAAATGCCGAGGTGGCTCTAGGTTTCAAGAGGTTCTATTAAAAAAAAAAAAAATGTGTCTAAAAGTGAAGTATTAAATTCTAAGTATTATATGGTAAGTTTGTATGTAAAATATTGACATTATAAGTTCTCCTCTAACCACCGTAAACTACCTAAACATTAATGGTCCTATTCAACAGCAGCTTAAGACCTCTGTTCGTTAATGCATGGAGCATTGCTGAATTTTCTTGCAGTTGCCCTTTGTGAATCCAAACAAAGAGTGCATCATTAATCGTCAAATTGTTAAAGATCACGTGATTTTTAACATCCTGATATACACTTAAGTTTTCATGTTCTAATATGGATATTATGTACTGTATCATTTTGAGTGTAGAACCACTTAGTTTAACATAACTATTTATTTTTGCCCAACACTACACATTTTTCTTCACTTCTCAAGATCGGGTATACCAGGATACTAAATATAGGGGGTTAACTCAGCACAAATACAGGTGTCTATTAACACATCGAAATTAAGGGAAATGGACAGTCAGGAGATAATAATATAGGCAGAACACTGTTAGTATAAAATCACAGTTTGAAAGATGTGAGATAGAAGGAGGCCCCTTAAAAAAAATAACACCACGGAAAAAAACATTGAATATTATTATTATTATTATTATTATTATTATCATCATATTATATCACCTATAACTTGTGCTAACCTTTTTTCATGAGATGATCCAATTTCTTTTAAATGTATATTATAGAGTCAGAAGATGACATCACAATCCAGTTCAGGTCAGGCACATGAGGAGGAGAAAAATTTAAATCTTGAAAATTTGGAGAAGTTACGATTCCCTTTTTACTAGCATATCCCAACTGCCTTGGCAGTGTCCCAATATCTCCTGTTGCATCTCCTGTCCTGTCTCTGAATTCTAAATGGCAGTTTGTATGGGTCGATAACATGCTGAGGCATCATCTTCATGATGTCATAACATGGACATATTTAAGTTGATGCCATTTAGGGTTATGCAAACGGCACAATAAAGAAGACACCAGGGAACACTATAAGCACAAAACAACTTTAGCTTAATGAAGCAGTTTTGGTGTATAGATCATGCCCCTGCAGTCTCACTGCTAAATTCTCTGCCATTTAGGTGCTAAATCACTGTGTTTATGCAGCCTTAGCCACACCTCCAGCGACTCACACCGCCTCCTTAAAAAAACTTCTTGTAAAGAGATGTCAGGCCGTATTCTGTTCCGGCTCCGTTACGGTGTTTCCGGTATGCGGAGCCGGCCCCGCCCCCTTTCTGACGCGGCTCTCTTACGCTATATAGAGAGACCGCGCCAGATTCAAACCGCTTTGTGATTCTCTGACCTACTTCCGCATTCAAACGCCGGCTAAGCTCTTCGTTCACAAAGTTACCATACCTTTGACTATTATAAAGGATTTTGCCTTCTCTGTACCTCTGACCACGGATTGTATTGGAGTCTTCTGAAAACTGGACTGCGTATATCTTTCATCCCTTGGATTCAAGCTATATATTCCCATGGAGTACAACTCCCATCAATCTTAAGTATACGAATTACTCTGATCTCTGAAGTATTACTTACTAATGAACTGTTTCTTGCTTGCTATAATCTTCAGTTACTTCCTAATGAATTGTTACTTTGCTATTGTGCTCCTTGATGGGAGGACAACTCCCATCAATCTTAAGTATACTATTAACTTCCACCTCTGAAGATTTAATTACTAATGAACTGTTCCTTGCTTGATATAACCTGCACTTATTTCCTAATGCATTGTTATTTGCATGCTATAATTCTCAGTTACTAAAATATTATTGCATTCATTAAGACTTCGCTTTCTTCACTACCTGCCTGCATCCACCACTTTGCTTTAAAGCTACAGTACCCTTAATAATTCTCCGCTTTCTTGCTATTGTAATTAAGGAGTTCTACAAGCTGCAGTTGAGTTCCAATTCTAAAACCCCTTGTAGCATAACAAGAGAGATCTAATGTCTAGTCTTTCTTAATTGCACTGTATGTTTAATTTAGAATTTATTCATACCTTAAGCTATAGCATCCTGTGAAACACAATGCCGATGGGAAGGATGTTTCACAGGATGCCAGTAATGTGGTTTGTGTTGCTGGCTTTACCCAAGAGTGACCGTTCTGCCCATAAAATAGCCAGGTCAACCTTGTGTGAATACATGCCAGGCTGTCTACCAATCAAGTAGGCTAGCCCACCAAGAAGCAAGACTGTCCTGCCAAAATTAGGATTGTTGTGAGGCCTGTTTCTTATCTTCTGTCTTGTTAATAACCTGCTAGAGCCTGCAGGAGACTCCTGTGTGTGATTTAAATTTAAATAGATAAGATCTTTTAAAGTAAACACACTGTGCTGTAAGATCTTATTGATTTTTTTTTTTTTTTAAATCATGCATCTATGTTAGTCACAGCCTGGGTAGGTGTAGCAAGGGCTGCATAAACAGAAACAAAAGTGATTTAACTCCTAAAATGACAGAGAATTGACCAGAGAGACTGCAGGGGTATGATCTATACACAAAAACGACTTCATTAAGATAAAGATGTTTTGGTGCTTAGAGCATCAATATAAAGCATTGTCTCATGTTGTCTATGAGTTACAGCCACATGTCACTTTAAATAATGGTTTTCCTTTAGTATGTTAAGGATAAACAACATTTCCCAGTCATAAAACATCTGGGTCCACAGTCTGAATGCCAAATGCCAAAAGCAAGGACATGACTTGTAGACTTGTGTGTGTGTTTAAATGATAAGCTGCAGAGTAACTCCTGGCCAAAGCTCGATGCTTTGCCATGTCTTGTAATGCAATATACTTATTTAACCTCTTTGCTGATGGAAAGCTATAACAGTTTATTTGTCTGCCTGGGCAGTTAAGTAGAAAAATATCGGACTCCCGTGTAACAAGCTTCTCTCCCTGGCATAAACAAGCTGCCATGAAATGAGACTATGATGGACATTATTTGTGGAGCGATGCGTCCCTCTTGCCTTAAATGCGCACAGAGGTCATTTCCAGCATTCGCTAAACAGGGAAGTCTTTGACAGTTTTGTGCCAATGTTTCTGTTTCTTAATAAAATTTAAATAAATCAAATACATTTCAAGAGGATTTGTAGGATATTTGCAATACTCCTGACATTTCCAACAACTGACAAACGAGAATGTTTTTTAGAGGAGCAAAAACATGTTCAGCGGATTCCACTGAAGCAGAGAAAACCTCACTCAGAGATCCTACTTTGCAGAACCAATCTGTTAAAATGTAAATGTTCTATTACATGATACTTTGTAGAAGTTTAAACAGAAATTTTAGACACTGAAACTGCTTTAGCTCAATGAAGTGGTTATAGTTTCTGGAGTCCTGTTTTATCCCAAGCAGCAATGGGTGGCTGTGATTGGCTGAATGTCAGTTGATCACATCCAGCCTATCACAGTACCATTGCTGGTATGAATTGGTATGAGTGTGCAATTTCCACCTTAACAATACCTGCAATGGGGGGCTAGTCTATGTGTGACCAGGGCCCCTCATTTAGTGTTAAACTGTTAAAAAAATATTTAACACAGAATGGAGGGACAGCACCAGGGGACTCCATGCACTATAACCAATTCAATGTGATGAAATGGTTATAATGCCTGCAATGTCCCTTTAAGTACTATAGAAGTATGCATTTATATATACACAGAATATAAGTAAAAAATTGATAATAGCAGTTTATAGTCTTATCTTTTTTTATTGAACTAGCAGAATTTTGTAGCAACATGATTTTATGAAACCCTCACTTTTTCAAGCATAAAGCATTTTGAAACAAAATGTCACATGGAATTCAAACCTAATTAGTGATAAAGATGTTAAAGCACTATCATAACAGGTAGTGTACAGGTTTAATCAGAGTAGGAAAAAATCCTGATATTTTTTATGGCGCTAGTAATTCCTAAACTAGGTGCCAAGGGCCTCGGAATCTTTGGGTGATAAAAGAGAGTAGAGTATCAAAATACAGAATGTCTGGGCACACCTGTGGCTTTCTCATAAGGCAGTCTTTATTACAGGAGCACAGAAAACCGACAACGTTTCGGCACTCTTACGTGCCTTTGTCAATTTAACCACGGGTTTTACACTTCTCCTGTGCCAGTGTTTGATGACTTATTCCAGACATGACCAATTCCCACACAGCTGTATATGTCAAACAAATTAAATGTACAGTCCTATGAATAGTCATAGGAATGATTGTAGTCCGACAAGTAGAAGATCACAGTACCCCAGCTAATTCCTTTTAATCTGTGTTCTGTTTCATTCATCTGTCTATAACTGAGTCGCATTATTTGGGTCTAAGAGTACTTATTACAATTTCTCAAATATAAATTGAAAGTTAGTATCCACATAATAAAAGTGTGTCTGTGCATAACTCAGCATATAATGAATAGAATCGCTCAAAGCCAAGACAATAATCCACAATTTAGGACAGCGGCAAAGCTGGGACATGGTATGAAATATTTCACTCAGCATAATGCCTTTTACGAAAGAGACTATAAATGGTTTGCCTGCTAACTTTAGAAGTCTAAGCTCAACACTCTGCAAGTCAATTAAAAACGGCTTGGCCTTACGTTAATAAACCTGTCACTAAAACGTACAATTTCAATCAATGCCTCCCAGCAAAACATAGAACATGTTTGTGGGATAAAGCTTATGAACAACTGTAAAACATGTAACCAGTGGCACTAAAAATGAACATGTCATGCGCAAGTTTGGGGATTAGAAGATGTGCTTCAGGTAGGTAATAAAATGCAATCTGTGTATTGTGGAATCCAGACTGCAAGCAGATACATAGATTATACATCCCGCGTGCACCTAATACCTTGCTGTGGGCAAAGCTTCATCTGTACACTTACATAATGCCTTGCCTTCAGCTAAATGCCAAGTACCGTGAGATAGTGTGTTTTGTTCTGTTATGAGATAGTGTGCTTTGTGTTGGTATTATGACATATTATGCTTTGTGTAGTTTGTATTAAGAGATAGTGTTCTTTGTGTTGTTGGTATTATGAGAGTGTGCTTTGTGTTGTTGGCACTGTAAGATAGTGTGTTTTGTGCTGTTGTTATGAGAGTGTGCTTTGTGTTGTTGGCACTATACGATAGTGTGTTTTGTGCTGTTGTTATGAGAGTGTGCTTTGTGTTGTTAATATTATGAGATAGTGTGTTTTGTGTTGTTAATATTATGAGATAGTGTGCTTTGTGTTGTTGGTATTATGACATATTATGCTTTGTACAGTTTGTATTGTGAGAACGTGTGTTCTGTGTTGTTGGTATTATGAGATAGTGTGTTTTGTGTTGTTGGTATTGTGACATATTGTATTTTGTGTTGTGAGATTTTATGAGATAGTGTGCTTTGTGTTGTGGGAAATATTGTGAGATATTGTGTTTTGTGTTGTGGGATATTATAAGATAGTGTGCTTTGTGTTGTGGGAAATATTGTGAGATATTGTGTTTTGTGTTGTGGGATATTATAAGATAGTGTGCTTTGTGTTGTGGGATATTATGATATAGTGTGCTTTGTGTTGTTGGTACTGTGGGATAGTGTGCTTTGTGTTGTGGGATATTATAAGATAGTGTGCTTTGTGTTGTTGGTACTGTGGGATAGTGTGCTTTGTGTTGTGGGATATTATAAGATAGTGTGCTTTGTGTTGTGGGATATTATGATATAGTGTGCTTTGTGTTGTGGGATATTATGATATAGTGTGTTTTGTGTTGTGGGATATTATAAGATAATGTGCTTTGTGTTGTGGGATATTATGATATAGTGTGCTTTGTGTTGTGGGATATTATGATATAGTGTGCTTTGTGTTGTGGGATATTATAAGATAGTGTGCTTTGTGTTGTGGGATATTATGATATAGTGTGCTTTGTGTTGTTGGTACTGTGGGATAGTGTGCTTTGTGTTGTGGGATATTATAAGATAGTGTGCTTTGTGTTGTGGGATATTATAAGATAGTGTGCTTTGTGTTGTTGGTACTGTGGGTTAGTGTGCTTTGTGTCGTGGGTATTGCTAGCAGTTTGAGTAGCACAATCCCTAAAGTTTGTACTTTGCAATATGTTACAATGGCCAAAAAGGGGTGGAGGTAATTTCTGCAGCTAATGAAATTTAAGAGTTTTTAGCTTGGGAATATTTAATTAATGCATATTTTATTTTTTCAACAATTCATTATTTATATTTAAAAATATATACATTTTTGACAAGGCGTTTCTGTATAAAACATGGAATAATCCATTGAAAAACTCCATGGAGAAAAATAGATATAACTGCTGATAGAAAGATGCAACTCTACATAATTCTGCATTCATTGACTCGTAGACGTTCATTGACTCATAGACTTTCATTGACTCGTAGACTATTATTATGATCCTTCAATGTATGATTTTGTTTCCCTTTGATGTATAACTTAGATGTTGCAAATACTGAAAGATATATCATTATAATCTATCTGGAAGTGGCAGTAAAAATACAAAATATGTAAATGCTGGAAATCAAACATGCAAAATCAATGAATTTAATTTGCCATCATTTAACAATCAGATTGTTAGCCTGACATCTGATGATGAATTTTTGAAGTTTGTTTTGAGCCAAACTAATTGGCACATGAGGTAGACATCTTCCAAGGGCACACATCTATGTGATCTCTTTATTTCATTAATGCAACTAAGAATTTAGGATATGCATTGACATTATGGTAAGCCTGAAAGGTTGGCATGAATTGTATCAATGGAACAAGTTGGCACCAGATGATGACATATGTCGCATCAGGTGTGGGTTAAAGCAATAAGATCCCTGAATCTCTAATCTATTCCCAAATAGTATGACTTAATATGTTGGTCATATTAGTAATTTGGAAATGTGATGAGGAAAGTGGATAAAAAAACTCAATGAATTTGAAATTAAATCAGTTTCAAATCACACCATTGGTGCTAATCATTTCAGAATAATGTTCCATGGCTTTTAAGGAGGTCTTTTCTCCCAAGCTTGCTATTCTTCCAAAATTCCACTGAAAAACCCCCATTAATAAACTGGGTCTTTTATTAAAATATTATTAATACTATACTATTTTTTGTTATTTTTTTTACTCCCCAGGGATATAAATGTAGATGCATTAGTCCCAGAGAGTTAGTATTCTTACATAGCTTCTAACAACTATCAATAGACCACCATGTTCATAAGGGTACATCTGAAGAACAGGTCTCTATTTCAGGATTAAGACCTATAACATAACAAGGCCTCCATGGAGTTCTTTCCTCAGATGTAAGGACTTGTTACATTTGAAGAGGAAACCTCTCAGATCTGTTATCGTATGCTATCCAACATCTTACTCTATATATAGGCTGACCTTGCAAGATACATTACACCATTATAGACTCAAGCATACTACAGAATATTTCCATCACATATATATCAGATGAAAATGGTGATTGTATAGCTCTTGAAAATTTAGATTAACAGGGTTATTGAATAAAGTGAGAACTTCAAATTTGAAGCCAGAGTAGTCGAACTAAAAGGGTAGCTGGCTTGGACGTTTTTTTGCAGCTTGGCTATTTTGACCTTAAATTTGAAATTCACTTTGAATTATCACTTTAGTGAATAACTGTGTAGGTGTTTTTTATAAGGTATATCTTTCTTGAAGGGGTCGAAATTGTGTTCATAAAGGAAGACAGTGTACCAAGGTTCCACAACACAGTTTAGTAGCAGTTATCTCGACTTTCACCCAACCTCAGATGAGTCCAAAAGTTGTTCCCTGACTGCTCAATCTGGTTTATATTACTATTAGTATATGTTGGACTGTTCTGATAGTTTTGATATGACAAATGTCCTTTAAGCAAATGGGTTCCAAACATATATTTTTTTTCATTTTTGGGTTACTGGAGGCATTAAAACCTAAAATTCTAAGTATAGCAATATGGTTTTGAATGTGGAAGAAAAATTTTGTTCAATCAATTTCCATTTCCAAGCTAGAGGTTTGTACTTACAGCTAGATGGCCTCATGATAGATTATTCCAAAGTGCTGCATATGATGTATCCATAACTATGTACAAAGATTTCAAAGGGATGTTGTCCTTCCTGGTGAGTTAAGTAATTTGCCACCATAGAGATTAAATACTTAATTGAAAGTAGGAGAACAAGGAGAGATTAACATTTCTTTACAGTTTGCATGAGTCAAAATAGTCTTGGGGGACTATTTGAGAATGATACCCTAGGGCAAATGTGATGGCATGTTTTAAGGAACTAACGTGAACTACAAAATAATTCTGGAGTGTGTACAAAAGGGAGAAATATACACGCAGTACAGATTAGATGTGGAATTTCCATGTATAAGGGGATGGTCTCTTTAATAATACAATAAGGACATATTAGTTTGTAGCATAATTTGACATACTGGATTTATTCCTGATTTATTTATTTTTAAGTGAGACTTGCTCTAAATTGAAGATATGTCCCACAAGCAGTTGTTAGATACTTATGAATGATTTAGTGTCTGATTCATGTACGGCAGTTGAATATTGCCTTATGCCAAGAACACTCTAGGTCCCGCTTACAAGTTGTGAACGTAACTTAGGATATTCTCAAAATGTGGCTGCTCGTCTTCTTAACATTTATTTCAGGTTCCAGATGGCATGGGCATCTGGCTTTTCCCAATAGAAAATCCAAATCTCTGTTAGCAAAACATTGGCAAAGATTTCAAATAAAGTATACTTCTAATGTTATATTACAAGTCAAAATAAATATTTAAGGATACACAAAAACAGCAGCCAATCAGATGTGAGGTCTGGTACATGCACAGTAACGCAATAGGATTTCTAGTGTGTTAAACACAATAGAATAAAAGGCTCCACAGTAGGCACATATAAAACCTGCTGTGCTAGTTAAAGGGACACTCTAAGCAACATTATTACTACTGATTGTCTGTGGTGCCCTGGCACCATATCCTGGTTTAATATCAAACTATTTAGGATTGGTTCGATATAAATTGGGGCTCCTTTCAGTGCCCATAGACCCTACCCCATCCTTGGCTGTATTAATAATATGAAATTAAGTTGTCCACATTGCCAATGCACAATCTAGTTGATGCTAATCAGCTAAAAGTCCTGTACCTTTAGCCAATCAAAGACACACAGGTTGGACAACACTGACATTGATAATGCGTATCTGATAATTCCACATTATTAAATTGGTATAGTCCATGGGAGCTAAGATGAGCGCCAGTTTATATCAATGTATTCTTAAATGGTTTGATATTTTTACGCTTGTTTACACACAACAAAAAAATAAAGAATGTAAAAAAATCGAAAAAATGGTTTGATATGCAACTGGAGTGTTGGTGTTAGGGCGAGCTAATAAATATAAACCACTACCGGTACATATTGTAGCTATAAAAAAGAAACAATACAATACTACATATAAAACTGACCACCAAGAAACATAAATGCTAAAAGTTCCTAAGTGCCTAGTGCTAAACATTCCGCTGTGTGTGTATACGCTACATAAAGTGCATCACCTTAAAAGACAACATACATAAAAATTAACACTGGTAATATAATACACACAAAAGATAAAGATGTAGCCTGATACAACTCTTGTAAGATAGTCAAACTAAAGCTCTATAGGCTAGTAGACATGGGAAGAGTTCTTCACTGTAACGGAGTGTTCACAGGATGGTCATGCAGAAAGCTCCTAGACGAAACTGCTGAGATTGTATATGTATATGCAAATGTAGATGTACTCCAAAGATACTCAAAGAAATGAAAAAATTTAAAAAAATATAAGGCACGGAAAAAAAGAAAAAAAAAGTGTACCTACACACACAAAAAAAAAATCATCTCTAGTATATCTGAAAGACTTCTGTAGACTTCATGTCCTGTGATATCCAATCAAGCGGTAAGGAGGTATCGGGTAAATCCGGTGTGCACTCGGGATGTAAAACCCCTTCTATGGACCAATGGTTTGTTACAGTGCAAGCTCACTTCAATATTTCTACTATATCCTAATGGTTTGTTAGAGTACAAGCAATATGTTTTTTTCGATATTGTAGTTATGTTACTTAGAAAATGTAATCTCAACATATAGATGATTTTTCTGCTCTATTGATTGATGCAATATTGTGTCTCTAAGATAGATCCACTTCATTATTGATCACTCTGGAGACCTCTTTAGCTATTCTAGTCTTTGTTCCAGTATTTCCTCTAAGGCAAACATTCCAGCATTAAGATTCACTGTAAGTCCTCTTTTAAATTTTTCCATGCTGAATTTTTCCCCTTAGGGATAACATTGTTTACCAAATCCCAGTTTGTGCAGCAACTTCATATTTTGATCGTGGACATAGCATAGTTCCATAATTTATAAAGTTGGAGTGAAGATTCATACAGAGCACCTGCATGAAGCAATATTGTATCACCATCAGTAGTCTACGAGTAAATCAGAAATCCCCAAAAATAGAAGTTATATTTGCCACCTACACGGAGTAGAGGAGATGTTTGTTTTATTCTCTACTACTGCAGAGGATGTATTGCAGTCAATTATTTGCATCTCTGCCAAGAAAGATTGTAACATCAAATGTAGCATTACACATATTTTTCTAAATGGACATTTCACTGAACAATATTTCCACCTAAACTTTACTGTCCCTTTAATTGTCCTGTCACTAGAGCTAATTAAAGATATTTTCAAAATGTGGCTGCTTTTTCTCTTTGGTGCCTTGGAAACACTACAAACTCAGTCCTTTTGGTTCTTCCGAAAATTATTTTCAACAGGCTTGACAAAAATTGGGGGTCTACTGACTTCCCTAAGCTTTAGAGTTTGCAGCGATTGATTGTTCTTTAAAAAAAAAAAAAGTAATCTGTGTATTGTGCTGCCCAAATTGCTAACAAATGTGCTAGTCTTTGATCAGATAAGGGGTGCCCTCAGCCAAAAATGACCTACACGGTTACTCTAACCATTATAACAACCATAGCCTGCTGTATGCACAGAATTGACATTAGTCATTAGCTAGTTACACCACTCCACCCCCCACACTCACTCACCAGCAGCAAAGGGGTTAAACTCTGTATTTTCAGTGTTTAAAAGCGAAATATACTACATACAGACTTCAGGAACCTAGACAACTTTAAATCACTGAAGTAGTCATGGTGCTTGGAGTAAACCTTTAAAGGGGCACTATGGTCTCAGGAACACAAGCCACCATAATTTGATATACTGGATTTATTCCTGATTTATTTATTTTTAAGTGAGATTTGCTCTAAATTGAAGATATGTCCCACAAGCAGTTGTTAGATACTTACTCTAACAACTTTACCTCAGGTTAGAAAGGTGATTTACTCATCTTTTTCCAGTGCTGCGTGAGGCTCCTTGCGTCTGGCCATGCCCCTGTAGGAAAGAATTGGATTGGCTGAAATTGTCAATTCTGATGATCTCCGCCAAGGAGCCAATCAGCATCTCCTCATAGAGATGCATTGAATCAATGCATCTCTACAGAGAAGTTTTAGAATCTCCATGCAGCACTGACCCAGGAAGCACTTCTAGCCGCTGTCTGAGAAGTGGCCACTAGAGGTGTTCCTAAGCTGTAATGTAAATACTTCCTTTTCTCTGAAAATACAGTGTTTACATTAAAAAGCCTGCAGGGACCCAGCGGCTAGTTGCCTCAATGGGCCTCAAGAGAAGCTTGGATCTTTCACCAGTGATTTAACCGTTCAGGGTCCGCAAGGCAGCCACAGCTCCAGAGGGGGCACCCAGAGACACTATCTTAGTCATTAACGACACTGCAGCCAGATCCGATATTATGGCCAGATCCAGAGCCCTGGGGACGGTACTTTTTGAGGGCTGCTTCCCGTTCACGGTCCTAACAGAGAGACGACTACTGGCCACCATTGCAAAGAGGCTGAGAGACCAGTCCACCAGATATGGCTGGGGCATGGAGGGTTCTCTCATAGTCCCCCAGGGGGAAGCGCTGTTTACCTTGAACTCTGTTGAAGACCCGGAACCTTTCCTTCAGAGGCTTGGATTAACTACGATACCACCCAAGACTAGTGGTCCCACGCCAGCGGAGATGGGGTCAATGGATAGCCCTAGGGAAGTGACCTCACGGCCCTGGGCTACTCATTCTGGGACTACTGGCTGACGACTGCAATGTAAACCATAATACATGCTACCAACTAAGATAGCAAAGGCAGTAAATGGCCTTATTGCAAATGTCCACCTCAACAGTGGCCCCAGTGAATACTCCAAGCCTGCTTGGTTTAATCACTTGGCAAAGTTCTTGCTTTAGGTTCAGTTGTGGACTGGTTTGTTATAGTATTATTTAGCCCAGCTGGCATATTACCATGCTCAAACCCGGTTTAATAAGTCCTTCTCCCCTAGCATGACAGCTAAACATGTATAACAGTCGCTCTATAAATCCTATATTTTCTTATTATTACTTTCTTCCTCTTATACTGTTGCATACCAACAGTCGTGTAAAATGTTCTCTGATACCATGTGATGTTGTTGAACGTATCTTTTCCCAGAATATGACACCGATGTATACTTTGGATTGAAAACTCCAATAAATACAAATGTAAAAAAAAAAATTGAAAAAGCCTGCAGGGACTGACTATACTCACCAGAACAACTAAATTAAGCTGTAGTTGTTCTGGTGACTATAGTGTCCCTTTAAATATTTCGAAATAAGGTGTTTTTATACTAAACTGGTTTTGCCTTGATACATCTCTCCCACAGAGGCTGTATTGCATGTTGGCAATGTTACATCTTGTTATTTTTAAGAATCATAAAAACTAATGAGAGATTTCAGGTCTAGGCTACAGATCTGGTTTGACTGTGGATGAGTAACATCGTTTTGCCTTCACCCAGCAGGTTAAGCCTCATTAGTTGATGTCAGTATATTTAATTAAGTTGTTGCAGTAGTTCGAACATGACTCTTTAATGTCTATTCTCTAATTGTGAACTAAAGGAACATTCTACGCATAACAATACTGCTTACTGTAGTAGTTATAGTGAAAAGGCCCTGTCTCTGCACTCTCTGCTTGTAAAATGTATTTTACTTAATATTTTCATAAATGTTTGGAGCTGTTTAGAATGTTCTGTTAAATATTTTAGTGGCAAGACTTTACGTATCGCTAAATAAGTATGGATAACGATTCATTTTTATCAAACTTAGTATTAGAGTAAAACAGTGCAGATGGCATCCACTACTTTGGGCGTAATTACGGTTAGATCTTCTTTTCTTAGCTTTGACACACTAACAGGGATGAAATTTAGTTTGGTGCAAATGAAATCGCTGTATGTCATGTATTATTATTATTATTTGCATTTATATAGCTCCAACTTATTTCACAGAGCTTTATAATATTCTGTGCTTAAAGGGACACTGTAGTCATTAATAGCCATTTCATTGAATTGGATTGGTTATAGTGCCTGGACCTCCCTGGCACTGTCTATCCATTCAGTGTTAAACAATTATCGAAGAGATTAACAATAAATTAGGGTCCCTGACATCCCATAGCTCCACCCCCACTGGTGGTATCACTAAGTTAGAGATTTCATACTTCCTTATAGCCATACCGATTGATACCAGCAATCTGCACTGTGATCGGCTGAATGAGGTCAGCTGAAACTCTCAGATAATCACAGACATGTTGCTGCTCAGGCTAATAATTCCTCCTTAGTCCAAGCAGTGCAGAGGGGGATGAGAATGGGTTGCTGGGAAGTTTTGTTTAGCATTAAAACATGGAAGGACAGCACCAGGGAACTCCAGACACTATAACCAGTTCAATGAGATGAAGAACTTATTGTGCCTGTAATGTCCCTTTAAAATTGCCTACAACTTAAACCTTGCTACTGAAGCGAATATACTTTTATTTTGCTGCAACTGGGAAAAATATGCCTAAATACAGCATTCGCTTTATCAATATTTTTTTCTTGGAAAGGAATACAAGAGGATGCAAGGATTTTGAGATTTAATCTCTTGAGACAGATAGACATTCAGCAGTGAATACTGGCATTAGAAATAGATGCATACTTTTTGTGATCCATTATAGCTGTATTAGCCAAAACTGAGTTTCAGATGCCGTCGTAAAAGAGTAATTTCAGTAGATATGAATTATCAATCAGACATGTAACTTAGACAATATAGAATAGTTGACAGGATAATATGCAATGTAAAACCATTCATATTCCATCATATGCAAGGGAGGAGAATCAGCTGTTCAATCCACAAAGCTATAATATGGATCACCACCATTCTATAAGAGTAAAATTGTTTTCTTCTGAACGATAAAAGCCTTTAAATGAAGTTTAAAGTGAAGCCGTATAGAGACCTCTTTACAGAGATAATTTCAATCAAAAAGCAATGAGATACCACACATGAGGCTACCTAGAGAGTGACTTACCATAGACAATAATGAAAGTCGGCACATGCCGTTTCTAATGTACATCTTTTGAGATATTAAGTTATTACTTGCAGTGAAACTGCCAACCGCAAAATGCGTGGTTGACAAGAACCGCTTTAGATAAGTGTTTAAAACTGAACCTGTACACTGGTTCTACATAATAAACTCTTCAGCAGATGTATACACTAGGGGGAATTTGGCAGAAAAATAATTTCAACTACAAAAAATTTAGACTAAAATAGATTTTCTTAGCTGGGTTGGAGCACACTCTCCCCAGTATAGTGGCTGCGTACATGTGCGGGCACTAGGACCATGCATGGAGATCTTCAGCAAAGCATTGCCCTACTGGGGGCTGATCAGCAGCCTGCCAGTGGGTGGGCTGGCTCCTTTCCAGATGGGTCGCCTAACATGACTGTCAGTAGTGACGGTCTACATCATTGGCGATGCTTTCTTGGGTGCCTGACAGCCTGACCCCATTCCTTGGCCAAAATCATTGAGAGGTATGCTAATCTTTCCCAGGCTACAATGGGTCCCCAAATAAATTGGGGCCATCATTTTGGTAGTCAATCTATTTCCAGCCTCAATTTTCCCTTTAACCTCCACCAATGCCATTCTACCAGAAAAATAGAGGTAAACTAACAAATGCCGTAGGTTGGATAGGTCCTGTTAAGATTTGGTTTCAAGTTACTGCCACAAAAAAAATACGAAGCCATCATGTATAATCTATGAGATAAACCTTTGATGTCTCTATAGATCAGCATGCTATGGTAGACCTGGATCATGAACCTATAGTGTTTCGACCTGAATAATGAACTGTAAATAACTAAAATCAGTTATCTGTTGAATGATATTTTGCGGTAATCATTCCCCACTCAGCAGCATCTCCAGAGTGAGAAAAAAATTGAATATACATTTCCCTCTACTGCTTTAAAGTGTGCTATTACGATGTATGCATATGAGAAGATACATTATTGATTATAGTCTACAGACTTGTCCACCTGCTGCTACTTAGCTTACTGAATGAATAAAACATGAATAAGCAGGAAAGATCACAGGAAATGCTGTGGAGACTAAAATGATAGAGAAATTTCGTCATATGAAGGAAATGGTCCAATCCCGAAAAGGAAGCCTACTGCCTAATTATAGCCCATTTATCTATGTCTGCATGTGCAACAGGAGGACATGAAGGCTAATGTAATGCAGTACATTCTCCTAGAATCCAGTGGATTATACCTTTAACAAATTAATCCCTCCAGGTCTAATCTTGAAGGGTACCCATGCAAGCTTTGTTTTGTTTTTTGGGAGGTTTGGAGAGAGGAGGTTTGCACTTCTAGTGTTGCTAATTAGTTTTGAGCTTTTTCCATTTTTTTCTTTGCAAGACAACTGGAGAGATTAGAAAACAAACTAAAATCAGAAATCTGCTATTTCCAGCTGGGTGGCCACATAGCAATTTTGTTCAAATATAAGCTTTACCAGTAATAAATAAAATAAAGTTAATTGGCACGTCAAAACGAAGCGCTTGTCACTGGTTAAAGTGTATTTTGGGCTGAGCATCATTTTTTCATATTGCTCGTTTTGTCTCTTTACAGTAACAGCAGGCCTGGGAAGGGGTAGGGGCAGGGGTGACTGTCATTCATTCAATTTATTTTAATTCTTGATGTGTCACGGATATTAGCAGAGTAGGATTCACCTCTCCGGCATACGAGGTGTTAAATAGTATTAATATTGGTAGATTAACATAAGACGGCATTCTCAGATATTGAATTAAGCATGCAGTCTTTTGCATATCACACATTCACAACCAGGAAGAGAGCAGTTATGACTTAATTATACTGTAAATAAAGTTATACTATCTTCATAAGGGCATTGATATATACCAGGCACTCTGCATTGTCACATTTATAGCTGTCTGACACAGTACATTTCTATATTTCTTATGTATAGAGCCATCCAAATACATATTGGTTGTTCCTGTAATATCGATACTTGTTTATTGTTATTGTAAGACAATATCACTTTCTATGACACGTTTAGAGCAGACGGCTGTGCCTGTGTGCACCATACATGAATCTTGGTGAAATTGTTTTTTTTTTTTTTTTTTATTTATGTTTGTTTGCATTATAACTTTGCAAACTTTTTCTCAACAAAAACACATTTGCCACAAATATGTATCAAAACGCTAATCATAAAAAAAAAAGGTTATTTTTCCAGTAGCAGGTAAGTAGGATGGGAAAAATATATATAAAAAATAAAAAATAGAAATATAGAAATATATGTATCCTTAAATAAAACGATAAAAGTCAAATGGTCAATTAAATTAATCTAAATTGCATCTACGATACTAAAAAATATATACAGTAATATAATATAAATTATGAGAAAAGAGGTATGTAACTAAAATAATTAAAATGTTAAATAGCACATTTTTATTAAGTAGTTTTTGTCTACTTTTTACCTGCTCTTATAAATATATATCAGTAGTACTGGAATACCCCTATGATTCCATTTGAAGGAAGTTAAGTTATTACCACTGTTAATGAATATAAAGGATACAAATTAACCATTAGACAGTCATCTCCTATTTATGCTCAATTCGGCCAAACATAGGACACATGGGTTCAGGCAATAAAGAGACATAATAGATAACATTTATATTAATATTTCTGTATTTCCCTTTTTTTTTTTGTATATAGAAAAAAATATTGTAAATAGATTTTTGCTTATGGGTCATTATATATATTTATATTGTTAGATGTTTTAACAGCTATTAAAATATAGTGGTTATGGATGTGTACAGTTTATATTTACATTACCTGCTCTCATTTTTGTTCCCCTTCGCCTTTTAGGTTTACCCCTTGTAATTTTATTGTATAGGTTTTCAAAAATATATATTGTTATGTTTACAATTGATAAGACTTTAAATAAAAGAATTTGAAAAGAAAAAGCAATGCTGATTAAGCGATAATGGGCATTGTTAAACATCTAACAACTAGTGATGTCCCGAACGGTTTGCCGAATGGTTCGCCACGGACTCATCATTGAGTAAACTTTGACCCTGTACCTCACAGTCAGCAGACACATTCCAGCCAATCAGCAGCAGACCCTCCCTCCCAGACCCTACCACCTCCAGACCCTCCCACCTCCTGGACAGCATCCATTTTGAAGCTGCCTTCTTAGTGAGCTGTCCAGGAAGTGGGAGGGTCTTGGAGGGAGGGTCTGCTGCTGATTGGCTGTAATGTGTCTGCTGACTGTGAGGTACATGGTCAAAGTTTACTCAATAATGAGTCCGTGGTGAACCATTCGTGGCGAACCGTTCGCGAACCGTTCACGAACCGTTCGCGAACCGTTCGGGACATCACTACTAACAACACTTCATGCAGGATGGACTGAAGTTCTGGACTGTCCCATGAATGGAATCCTTCTGATACGCTAATTGTATCAAAGGTCTCTCTGATGTAGAAGCATCATGCAAGAAATCAGAAGATAGCGTTAATTCTAGTCACTATATGCATCTAAATACAATCTGTACAGTTTATCTATTCAGTGATATAACTATCGCTAACACCATATATTTAAAAGCTAGAGGAGCAATTGACCAAGGACATGTGTTTAAAGTCAGAAGTGCAGGCAGAGACAATGTTAATCCATAAAAGAGTAAATAGTTAATTTAGACATTTGTCTGGAGATCAAATGAGGCTACGAAATGTTTCTACGCTTTGACCTTGTGATTCCAGGGGACATCTTGTATTGTCATTCAGAATTGATCTGACCTTTTCTTCTTTCGGCTGCATGCTATCTAAATTGGTACGAGTGCATTACCAAAACAACTTCATACAAAGAGTTATTTAATACCGAAAGAACTACAAATGCATTGCTCTGTAATGGGTATCTTACAAGCAGGAAAGCTGTAAAAACAATATAGAGTATAAAAACCCTGTTTATAAAAGGATATTTATCCGGTGTTCAAGTCACATGAAATTAGCTATGCCTCTAATCAAGTATGTGGGTGTCTTGTGAGATAAATGATATAATGTATACATTATGCTAATTGTAAAAGAATGGCAGGTGTATAGATCAAGCAAAACATTGGTTTTAATTGTGAAACCATCTTGTGTTTAGTGATTTTTTTTTGTAATAGTTCAATGTAATAGGCAACGTTCGGCACTCCAGATGTTGTAGACTACATCTCCCACAATGCTCTCGCAGCCATAGAACTGGCAAAACATCAGTAGAGATGCAGTCCATAACATTTAAAGTGCCGTACATTCATTTATATGAGCGCATGGACCGATCATGTGATAAAGGGAGTGTGGTCAATTAATTTAAATTCACTTTTCCTGGAGAAACATATTGATCGTTACTTTTTGCTCCCTACTCCTTAATACGGGAACACTGCTCAGATAATCAGGTCACCGTAAATTAACATCAGTGTGATATCTCAAATCTCTCCATTCAATCCATATTTAGAGGATGATGATGAGACAAAATAATGAGTGGTCTTTAAAGGGCTGTGGATAACAGAGGAGAAAGTAGGTGCAGTACAGGATGGGGTTTAATTAAGATCTAGAAGTAGTGCTTAGAACTTTTTGTAAGTGATCCAGAATCGAAAAACACCATGTTGCTTTTATTCATATTGTAGGATGTGGCTGTTGTAAAGTTATATTTTTTTATTTTTTTAAAATTCTTTTTGGTGCTAGGACACTCGGAAAACATTGGCTATCAGTTGGTTTGGATGTGACTAAAAATGTTCTTGAGTTGAGCACAGTGTGTTTGGAGAGGTGTTACAAATTGCTTAATATACAGGAATATAAGTTATTTTGTATCCTCTCTTTTTTACAAAATGAATTAGCTAAGCCTGCATAATGCTGCTATTATCCAGTAATAATGATAGAACATGGAAATGAGTTCAAAAGAAATACACTTTAGACATGATGTGGTGAACACTATGAAACACATTGCATCTATTCGTTATGCATCCCCCAGCAGGGGTATCTTCAGCGGAAACAAAATCCTATAAAGTATTTATTATTTTTCTTAATTACCAGGAAAGTAAATTTGAGTCACATTTTTGCAGACTATACAAGACGCGTTCTGCTAGTTATTTGCATATGGAGAATCAGGTGTAACTTATTTATTTATTTATAAAATATTTTACCAGGAAAGATACAGTGAGATTTCTCTCGTTTTCAAGTATGTCCTGGGTCCACAAATCATTGCATTGTTACAATTAGGGTACAATAAAATACAAAAACAATATTAATACACAATAAATGCAAAATGATGTATAAGTTAATGTGTAAAATGTAATATACACCTTGAAAGTTGATAGAATTATATAATATACCAACACAACTTTCTTAATTATTTAGCTCTACCAACAGGGACATTTACAAGGAATGTGGGAAAATACCTCCACCCCCCCCCCAAAAAAAACCACTGCTTGCGAAAAAGTCTCTTTTCTTTTCAACTTTTTTATCTCGTGGGGTGTATGCAAGGTTAGCCATCAACATAGCTCCCAAAAATGAGAGAAATTTGTATGAAGGATGTAAAAAGTGGAGGGGTGGTAGGGCCAACCAGTGATACAATGGGGTAGGCCTTCCAAAATAAGGTACAGGTGAGTGATCTTCAGGGTTACAAATATGCAGAGCAATGTTGAAGCACTCTCATGAGATCAGAAAAAGCCCTGAGCTTATTTCACACAACCAGATTTAATGGCAATCAGTATGTGTACTGGAATCAAATATCAGGAATGTCCCGTCAAAATTGGGACAATTGGAGGGTATGCATCAGTGCTTTAAATATAAAAGCCTGGTGCCGGGATTACTTTGATCCAATAGATAGCATGACATTGGGAGATTGTGGTATTGTTGGAGGTAGGATAACGTTGACCGCTTCCTCCCACATATACAATATTTTCATTATAAGGCTTTACAGTCTTTCAAAAGCTTCAGTTTTTCCAATCTGATATAATTATATAATCATATATAATTTTCCAGTGTACAGAAATTTCATATTGCTATGGCAATTAACAAACAATTCTAACAACTTATCAACCTGTGAAAAATTAAGTTAATGTATATTTACTAATGCATTAAACGATCATTATAGGGTCAGCAACACAAACAGGTATTCCTGGCCCTACAGTGAAAATCCACCATTCACTGTATTTTCAGCTCTCCACGGGTTCGCCGGCGTCAGCCCAGCCCCCTTGGTGACATCATCAAAATTGCTGATTTTTAGCCAATCCAATGCTTTCCCATGGCTAAAATCCCATTGGCTAAAATCCGGCAAGGGGGCGGGGCCAAACACTGTTTTGGCCAATCAGCGCCTCCTCATAGATATGCATTGAATCAATGCATCTCTATGAGGAAAATTCAACGTCCCCATGCAGAGTGTGGAGACGCTGAACGTCAGGGCTGCTTACTGTGCAGCACTGAGCCAGGAAGCACCTCCAGTAGCCATCTGAGGAAGCACCTAAAGTGGCCATCTCTGAAAAGGCAGTGTTTACATGAAAATTCCTGAAGAGAGCTATTATACTCACCAGAACAACTACATCAAGCTGTAGTTGTTGCGGTTACTATAGTGTCCCTTTAACTTATTCTAAAGTATAATCCTCAGCCTCTCATTGTCATTCGTTGGAAAGTGAAAATTTTATTTGTGTCCTTAAAAAAACACAGTATTCTAAATGAATGCATACTTTATAAATATAAGAATGTAGATCGGATAATGAGTGTATTTAATAGGAAACAAACTGAAAAGCTGCCTTTTATTTTACCGTTTTAACTATACCTTAGGAATACAGTTTCATTACAAAAAATCTATTCTATAAAACATTTATATGAATCATCTCAATTATTGTGCATTGCACAAAATTGTCAACCGTTATAGATAAAACAAACGTAATATGAGAAATGTATTCTCATATGCATTAATTAGGCCTCTAAGACTCTGGATTTGGTTCAGAGATAGCTTATATAACAGCTAATTATCAGGACTCTCAAGCTGTGTTTTAAAATCTTCCTACCTTCATTCCTGGCACCAATATGCCCGTGTCCCATTTCAGGACAAGCCAGCGAGATATTTTCTCCAACTCATGGCATCCATATCGTGCTTTTAATTAAATTTTTCAAGTTAAGGATCGCTCTCTCATATTATATAGAATTGATATTGTAAACAGAAATTTGTTACGTGCAATGAGTCACTGTCTTGTAAGGCTTGTAATTGAATGTTGGGTCTTATGTTAAAACAGTTATTAATCTAGACAATGTTGAAATTGCCTTTTTAGCCCAGGGGTGAGCTTAAAAAAATGTATTCTTGTGCTACCTGATTTTATCAGTGGTTGAGCAATAATACTAGTTAGGCAATTACATCCATGTCGAAGTGACACCTAGACTCATGCATGCAAAACTCTTGCATAGGTGCAATTCACATTAGAAACAGAAATTAGGTGAAATCAGAACGTTGCACAGAACACTCAGGTAGTTAGACAACAGTGCCACATTTAATACTGTTTCAACTAAATTGCGTGAACTAGGATCATGCATTGATGCGTTGATGCATTGATGCGTTGAGGTGATAGCTGCTCAGCCCGATTCATTTTATATATCATCTACCATTGAAGAGAAAATTGATTCGATGTGCAGGTGTTCTCTATGCAAGTCACTCACCTAGGCTTGAAATAACAAGAGAAATGTAGATAGATCAATACAAACAAACCCTAACATACGAGACAAAATTAATCAACTTCAAGAAAGTTGATATAAAAATGTATTCGATGATACGCTGTGTACGAATAAACTGCATGGATGGCTAGTTTTAGCACCCTAGATCTTTGTGCAGTAGAGGCCATATCGGTGAAGAGATGGACGTCCAAAAACACTTTTACATTCTATATAACAGGGACATTAAATATCGTGTTATTAGTAAACTGTAAGGACCATAATTCTTTGCTAGACAACTGTTGTGTTTGTGTCTAGCTAATACGTTATAGTTGATAAAAATGATACAGTTCTGGCATTGTTATAACTCTCGGATAGTTTCTTTTAGAAATAGTATACTTCTTGCTAATTATATTAAAAAAATCACTTTTATCGTATTGCCACCTGGTTCATGTTACAGGTATATTGTCAGGAAAAAACTATTACATCCATTGTATTATGGTGATGTTATGCCTGAGTTTCTAATATTTATTTTGGGTAAGCATTTGGATAATGAAAGAATATTGTACACAAAGACAGACAGAATGATCAGTTAGCAAGTGCACCTGTTCTAGACCTCACAGAAAGCAAGTATCATTTTTTTAAGTAATTATGACACTAATATCACAGGACATAACAGAAAAGAAAATCAATCAAAATGTGTTCATCTTGGAAATATACACTGATCTTACTGTATCATTAATTATGCAGTGGCTTGTTTGTTTATTTATTTACCAGTTGTTGTTGAATAGTGCTCTTATCCAGAGTGATTTAATATATACAGTATCATGCTGTGATTTTTTGGTTTGAAAGAGATACCTTTAATTCAAAGTGCATGACATGGGGCCTGAACTGTTGCAGGTGGGAGCACGGATAATAGATTGTGAAACATACTTTAGCCATTTCTCTGTTTAAGCATGCTTAATTTAGGATCCAGCTAGATATTCAAACCTTATTTTTCAGCTAACAAATCAAAAGTCAATTTCCATTTCTGTTGGTGAATAAAACAGTCAGTAAGGATTCAGCAAACCCCCTGCTGATAAAAAAGCAACTTTTGTGAATGATTAAAATGCATGCTTAAGGCTGTGATTGCTTATACTAATATTGTCTTGGGAAGACACATTTCCCCAAAATACTTTTTTTCTGCACTTATTTATGCTCGGAGTAAATGCTCATTTAAGCAACTAAATGCACATGGGGTGTATTAAACAATGCATAAACCTTTGGACCTTTGTTAAATAAATGTATCTGGAAGAGAACACATGCACATTATAATTTAAAGGGCTACCCAGATCCACTTTGTTTTATCCTAAACATTCGTATGACCCCCTTAGCCCAATGCAGAGAGCCTCCAGCTTTTATGCAGGAGGTGACCGTCATCCAGCAGACAATAGGTAAGTTGCCAAATTGTTAGAAAACTGTTTGACTACTGACACTGGCATGTGTCATTGCGCTAGTGGCACCATAACCACTACGGCACACTGTATTGGTTATGGTAATTGGAGTATTCCTTGCAAGAAGTGTCTATTATGATGGCACAGACTGGTAATTAGAAAACATTTTAAACAATAGTATTTCTATAATAATTTGCCATTTGACAAGATGCTGTTAACTACCTTTTCCATGATACTCAGATAAGCAATAGGTAGGCATCACAAACACAGACATTACCAAACAGCTCGCACACAGAATATTTCAAATTCCTACCACTTTAAATGAGAATTTTTTTTAATTTTTTTTTTACCAATTATTTCCTATTAAACATAATATATGCCTGAGTACAAATCCACCTCACTGTTCCTTTTTAGTTTTATAAGTGTTCTCACCCCTGCTGTTTTATTCCTTATAATTAAATCTGCAGGAGCGTACCTGTAAAGCAGAAATTCATCTGTTCAATAACTCAATATATATATGGGCTAATGACATTCGAGAGCAAAATTAATACTATAATATAGAGTACATATTAACGATCATCCGCTTCCACCACTTGCAGGATTAATTATTCTGAATTTATAATTAATTTTTTTTTTTTTTTTTTTACTTGTGGTTTGGAAAGGATCAATAGGTTTGTAAAGTTTAAAGTATAAACAGTAAAGAAGACATCAATTAGAATAGCGTGAAAAATAGACTTTCCTGCTAAAGATTTCCAATCTGCAAAATAAAATATGCATTAAACATATAGTCATTGTATCTTCAATGCAGCAGATTTAACTGCTTTTTAAAGAGTAAGTGGATTCTCTTAATAAATTAGAGTGGCACTCTAACCACCATAACCACTACCACTCATTGTCTATCATCGCAATCCGCTAGTTTATTTTTAAAAAAGTTTGTAAAAAAACAGGGTTCTCTATGGCATGTTTAAAAACTATTTGACAACTTACCTGCATTCTGTTGGGTGCCAATTTACTGCATCCCTTGCGGTCAGAAGCTCCAACAAAGAGCTCTAGTGAGCTAAGTTCTCAGCCATTGAGTACGCCCTGCCTGACTGGTTGTAGCTCAGTTGCATAGGTTTTTGGCAGTAGGTGAGGTGGTTGTGGGTGACCAGTAGGACGAGGTAAGTTGTTGAACCATTCCTAAAAAAGTTGGTTACTTTCTCTGGAAGGACACTAGGGCATTCCTGAATAATAATCAGGCTGTAGTGATTATGGTGATTAGAGTGTTCCTCTAATCTCATGAAACTCAAGTTTTGTTTCAAGTCATTGCATTGTTGAAGGTTGAAGGACTGGTCAATTAGCCACTATCCTGATGGAACGGCAAATGACTATGGCAATCTCTTAACAATAATATAGTATACAGCAGACAGTTTCTAGTGAGATGGGACATATATCAATCTTAATCTTAGTTACTGATATAACACAGAGCTCTTTGAGATAGTCAAGTTTGAGAACAACATCTGGCCTGTTCGGCTGGACTCTTCTGGCACAGGTGAAAAAAATATGAACATTTGACACATTAGATGTTAATCAATAACTAAACAATCATGATAGCTGACTTGTATCAGACAATAATTCCAGTAATTACCTTTATAATTGATTTTCTGTTTTTATATTTTATAGCTGTGAGCAAAAAAAAATGTTTTCAAAATTGATCCATGAACAATGCACTCTTTGACATTTACAGAAGTAAAGTCTAGTTGCCATTTTAAAAGAAATTAGATCTGTACTGACTGCTTCCCTTTTTTTTTTTTTTACCTGAATACAGACTTTGCCTGCGCAGATAGCCTATAAAGTGACATATGTTTGATAACAATTCATATCCATAAAAAAATTTAATATTGTAATAAACACATTTAGCAGGAAAATAGAAGCAAAATGTGAAATGGTTTATTATACTGAAAAAAACCTCTGCATTAAAAATGCACACACAGACACGTATTTAAAATATATATTTATATAGACAATGCAGACAATGTTCTACAGTATTATATGAACTTATATAAGATGCAAGCAAGTGCTTCCAGCTGCTAATGGGGTCATAAGGAACCGTACCTACATAGGACAAGAGTGTTAGTCAATTCGCCTGTCACCTTGTTAGCTTCTGGGATCCAATCCAGAATTTCTGAAATGAAGTAAACTCCTGCCAGTATGTCACTGCCAAGTAAGTGTTCCGAGCAAAAAAAAAAAAAAATCTTATAACGTTACTTCGAGCACAGTCTGAAGAATAATTGGAAAGAAATGTATTTACTTTTTTGTGGCACATTTAAGAAATGGCAAATTATCGCACCTGACCTTTTTCAATTTCATCCTAGGACTCCTTGCTATAATCTCAATAAATAACATGAAGCTAGCAAAGTTTAGGTTACAGTTAATAATTCCTAGCTTATAGGTCAGGGTGGAAGAACTCCGAGATCTGGACCACTGCTGTGTCAATTGTTTAGGCTGGTACAGATTTTGTTAAAAGCTACAAAGCACTAGCAAGTAAATAATAAATTAGGTACAAAATAACTATCTATACTTGAGTTTTTCAAGGGATGACATGTTTCTTCAACTGCAAAAATAAAAAGCTTTAAAGTCACTAGCTAATATGATTATAACACCTTTCATCAACTCTCAGCTTTTATCAAAAATACAAAAAATGTCCCCTAGTTATAATGAACAAACCAAGGTTGACGTTACGGGATACATAATAGGATGTGAGAAAATGCCATTTTGGCAATTTATTAAAATGGTCAAAATCTCCATAACAATTTCTTCAAAAGACAAAAGTTAGGATGTACTAATGAATGTGTCCAAGATCAGTATTGTCCTTTATAATTTGCATTTGAATTTTTATTTTCACAACAATTCTCGGACATTCTAAACTACAAATGTTATACTTATTTATCTGTTTTTTGGGGTTTTTTGTTTATCACTATAGTTTATGAGTCCCCCAAGTGTGACGGATCTACCCATCTGATGTAATCAGCCAATAGTGAGGGACTGTAATCACAACCCAGATAATCTGTTCTTACAATGTCTGGTTCTGTTCAGCCAAAAGTGCCTTTTTCCTGAAGGTCAAAGTCAAAAAGAAAAGTCAGTTTCAAAACCAACTCTCTGTGATTTACAATTGAAAAATAAATTACCAGAAACCACTGTCATATCTAATTATGTCCATAAGGCTCTTGAAATAAAATCCAGTTATTATCGTTTATTTTTTGACAATGGACATAAAAATCACTTTCTGGTGTAAAATGATAATAATTAACAATAAGACATTTTGTACAAATGTATGTTATGTGACAGTAGTCTATTTCAGAAAAACAGAAACACAATAACAATATTTCAAGGTTTGTCCTAAAAAATAACTGGCTTTTCGATAGATAGATTTTTTTATTGTGTCTAGAGAGTGTATGAGAGTTCTAAAAACTAAAATTAAATTGAGTGTAATCTAATTATGGAGCATCGGGTACAGCAATCGAATGCACCACAAGATACCGTCTTTTTCCATGGTAGAGGATAAAATGTCATATTTCACTTAATAAAACAACCACAGATATATTTAAAGGAACACTATAGTCACCTAAATTACTTTAGCTAAATAAAGCAGTTTTAGTGTATAGATCATTCCCCTGCAATTTCACTGCTCAATTCACTGTCATTTAGGAGTTAAATCACTTTGTTTCTGTTTATGCAGCCCTAGCCACACCTCCCCTGGCTATGATTGACAGAGCCTGCATGAAAAAAAAACTGGTTTCACTTTCAAACACATGTAATTTACCTTAAATAATTGTATCTCAATCTCTAAATTGAACTTTAATCACATACAGGAGGCTCTTGCAGGGTCTAGCAAGCTATTAACATAGCGGGGATAAGAAAATCTTAATTAAACAGAACTTGCAATAAAGAAAGCCTAAATAGGGCTCTCTTTACAGGAAGTGTTTACGGAAGGCTGTGCAAGTCACATGCAGGGAGGTGTGACTAGGGTTCATAAACAAAGGGATTTAACTCCTAAATAGCAGAGGATTGAGCAGTGAGGCTGAAAGGGCATGTTTTATACACCAAAACTGCTTCATTAAGCTAAAGTTGTTCAGGTGACTATAGTGTCCCTTTAATGGAGGCGAATCGCAAAGACTGTGGATAATCACCTTGTTTTGCCATTTAGAACCTATTCCTCATATTAAAGAAGCAAATACAACGTAAAATAAAAAAAGATAGTGATGAGCCCCCTCCCTTCCTATCAGATTTTACATTTCACAAGCAAAGCCTCTTTCTGCTACATCTAATGGGATAACGCATAGGCTTGCTTTGGTGTTTCACAGAATCCTTATGAAAGCCTTACTTTTCAAATCATTTCAAAGGCCACAGCAGATATGAAAGCATCTAAGAACATTTGTGACCTGCAGATTATATACATAGTCTCATTTTCCATTTTCTTCCTCTGGAGCTCAGCAGAATTCTTGTCTTTGATGGCATCATATAAAATCAAGGCTGAAATTTGATGGGTTACTGAGGATGTTCCAAATGATATGAGATTTTTTTTTTTTTTTTAAGGGACCGATTCCAAAATGTCATAGTGTGCAATGTTAACCTTTATATTTAAAACATTACAGAATGGATTTTTTGTTTTTAAAGAAAACAAAAAGTATATGTTAAGGGTTTATTTAGATGTTTATCTACAAATATTTGTGTTGCCCTCATTTTGCAAGTGACTTGGACCTGGCATGATGAAATAGCCAACTTGTCCCCATGAACATAGTCCCCAAGGCAGTTCCACCATCCTACGTTGACTGACTCTGATTGACATCTTAGATCAAATTAGTTATATATTATGGTCTGATGTGTAACTTACTTGTGAAGACAAGCCAAACTAATTGTTGGAGTTGAGGGACTTCTCCTGATGACCCAACACTAAGTAACAATTTATTGTCTTGAAATGTTTTAAACGCTTTTTTTTTTTTTTTTTTAAAGAATAATTTGGAAAAATAGGGAGAGATTTGGAAAAGCTCAAAATATTTATTTTCTTTCATCCCCCCACCCGCAATAAAGTGAAACATACTTGTTCTTTAATAATTTAGGGATATTGTTGTTCTCGCTGTTTTTGCTTTGTTCATCTGAAAAGAATACAGTGCCTTATGGCCAGTAGACCATAATGTCTCCCCATCATTAAATATTAAATTTCAATTATTACTATTACAGTAACACAGCACAGTTGGCACTGGTAAATCTGTAACTACACACCTAAAAAAGTAGCTGTGTGCACTGAACAGTAGCATATAAAAAGTGGTATAAAGTGCAACAATGAGGATTATTTTTATTTTCTAAATGTCAGACTGAATGCAGAACATCTCCATTTTCTACTTGTTTAGACTATAGACATGCTAAAGAAAAATATCACCTTATTTTACACCAATGAACTAGAGTTTAATTTATTTTGTTAATTTCCTTAAATTATGATAGTGAACCCCACCCCCAGTGCTTGAGGCCTGTCATTGCCATCTAAGATTGGGAAACTTTGGACTGATTATCTGAAAGTGCAATGATGGGAACAGTCCCAGTTTTTGGCAAGAAACGGGAGGCACCTAAAGACTAATTGCTCAGTAATGACCACAATGAGCTGCAGTGGTTATAGTTCTTGGACTGTCTCTTTAATGCTAATCCATAGAATATACTGTGTTGGTTTAACTTTTTTTTTCTTAAGCTTTCATAATCCTCATAAGAAATGTACTGCAGCCCATAAAAAATCATTACCTAAATGTGATGTGTTTCAAAGTGCCAAAATATTTAACTATATTAGAGATTTACCAATGCATGCCATTCCTAAATGTGTTAAAAGATGATGATCCACTCGGCACAGCAGCTTTACAGAGTCAGCACACCTCAAATGCTTTAAACCCTAGCAATCTCATTAATCCTTCAATCTCAACAAACAAATAAAGCCATAAAATGCAGTACAATGTGCAGAATTCGAGGCACCTTTCTGTGCTAAGCAATTCAATTGGGTTAAAGTGCATTTAAATCAAGAGAGATTTAGCACTGAAGCTTTCGGCTGAGAAAGAAAGACTGCTCTGCAACAAAATGTAAAAGTTTTTAATTCAAAGAGACGACACACATAGAAAGAGTCCCACAACAGCAACAAGTTGCAAAAAAAAAAAGGATTTTGAGAGAATGTTGGCCACACTTGGCTGTCCATGTAATAGACAGCGGATGCCATGGGTCAAAGGGTTTGCAAAAAAATAAATAAATTTTACACCTTAGGAGAATTTTGAATGAAAATGTATTGTTTCCAGAAAAAATTTTTTAAGGCATAAAATCTACTATTTTATTGAGCAGGAAAAAAAAAATGAATGATTCTATCATTAGTCACTGCAGCTATATGGCAGTGGTGAGTCTGTGGCTCCCAAAAGAAGTCCGAGCTGTAATTTCTTAATTCCTCTGTGTACTAGACTTCTCGATAGTCCATTCCATTGTACAACTCTGTGACCTACTTTACAAAAAATATTCAGTTACTTTGTGCAAATATTGTATGTTTGCATTGCAATAATAGACAAATCTCTAAAGGAATTTAAAATAAAATCTTGACAGTAATTGCACTGAGCCTATTAGTATTAATTAAAACTTCTCCGAACTGGTCTGTTTTATTTAGGTTTTTACTTGTGAGGTTACTGATTACCTTGCCTCTTGATCACGTTCCATTCCATCATGTGACCTCTTCCAATGCCAGCTAATTCCTACAGAGTCCATTGAGGACAGACTCGTAAGTACCTTGTGTTCCTTATAACATCAATTTCACAAATAAAAATGTCAAGTTAGGTGTTCATGCGCCACACTGTCCGTGCGACATTAAAAGCCGCTCACTGGGTAAATCTCTGCACCACTATCATACAGCACCTTTTCCCAGGGCATCCACTGAGATTGAGTCCTGGCTGACTTTTCTCTTGTGTGTCATACTTACCTGCGCCTGGCGCCCATGCTGTTCCTCCCCTTGGGCCGCGCGGCCTGATTAGGAAAAATAGACTTACTTTCGGTTCCGCGAATGGCTCCCCTTGCTGTTTCATGGGCTGAACTCTAGGCTCCTGCATAGACAATAGGATGCTACCTGCTCTAAGGGCGCTTCCTTAAATAAATTTGACATTGATGATGTCACGAGCATTCGTATCTCTGTATTCCTGACCTCGGCTATTCCTGACTTTGTTCCTTTCTTGCAATACATTAAATCCAGCCACTCTAAGGCCCGGTAATACGGCTTTTTGGACCTTCACTTTGTGGGTATCCTTTTTCCTGAGTGTAAGGGCAATGACAACCATAACATTCTCCTTCTCGTTCTGATCTCTTTTGTGCTCTTCTTCTTGAGATGCTCCCTGGCTTTTTATTGGCTCTGGTGCTGATTTCCTTGACTCTGAGTTATCCGTGTATTTTGTCCATAACCTGCCCTTATGCTCTGTCGACCCAGACCTCTTCGAGGTTTTACTAGATAAGGCTAACCATTCTAACATCAAGTGGTCCTTGTGCCACCACAGCTCTCTGATGTGACTTCCTACGCGGTAGACATAAATCCTGGGATCTGTAGTAAACTCAGTGCTTTAAGTTGCTTGGTATATCATGGTATAATTATCTCTTTATCAGGAAGGGAGCGGAGAGAGCATGATTAAGACACAACTGGGCCAGTCATTAAAGATCAATTAAAAAAAAGATGGCGTTATAAAATAAAGTGTGAGTAAGGAAGCAGGGAGAAAGGTCAATCTCCTGCAGCAAAAAGGCAAGATAACAGGGAGAGGGCACAAAACATAGATTTGTTTTTGTCTGTGTGCATTGGAGTCTGTGTGTTTGAATGTGTGGTATCTGAGAGTGTGTGTGGCTGTGTATCTGAGTGTGTGGGGCTGTGTGTCAGAGTATGTTTCTGAATATGTGTGTCTAGCAGTGTATATCTGCAGGTGAATTTGTGTTTGTGTCTGTGAATTTAAATATTTGTGTTTGTTTGGTAATTCTTATTTGTAGCTGTAAATGTGTGTCTTGGAAAGCGTATCCATGAATGCAGATGCCTGACATGTCTGTTCATATCTGGGAGTGTGTGCCAGAATTCCACACATAATGGTTTTGTAAGGGGACTTGCTCGCTTACACTCTACAGGAAATTTCTTAACGTACAAACATTGCAGCTCCTATACACACAAACACATTACAACCCCACTAATTGGCACACCAGAGGCAAGTCATCTGCAAAGAGAGCACAAGCATGTCATTAAATGTGCTTGTGCTGCACAAAAAAAATCCCCCACACAAGAGCACTTTAGCAGAGCTCTGCACAGGGGCTGCTCTGAAGGGGCATTGCCCTAACATGCCCACTTTGGCGGGCATGTGCTTGTCACTGCTTATGGCCTCACCCTTTTCTATTGGCATGCTTGACCTTTAAATGCTTCTGCCAAATTTTTGTCCCAGACTTGACTCCTGGTAATACAAATACTATGCTAATACAGAGTGCATTTGTCTATTTATGAATGTTCCAGTCTCAACTTTTTTTCTGCTCGTTCAAATGAAAATCAGTAAAAATCATTTCAGAAAAAGGATTCCTCTGTGGCTGAATTCATAATACATTTACAAAATACAACATGACTATATTCATATAAAATATCTTTATTGATTTATTTTTACGGCAATCTAAAACTGCATTTAATGTAAAAAAAAAAATGCATTCATACTTTGGAAACAGAGAAGCCATTGTAGCATGCACATGTTATTGCTGGACCCTAATTACTAAAATGGACGTTTCTTTAATGTTGTCCATATTTTGATGTTACAAAAATATATATTTTTTTAGCAAATTAATATAAATTGTGTTCAGAATAATCTTCTCTTTCCATCAGAAAATTATTCTCACATTCGATATTAGCAGATGGTAGGATTATTCTAAGATCGTTGAAGATATCTCAGTAGCTACAAATTGCCCGGTGCATGGTGTTAGATTTATGAGAGTTGCTGTGAAGAACACAGTCAGATTTATTACGGGACACAGATAGAATGCAATACAGCCCAAAAATAATTCCATCATCTTGTCATGTTGCTATAGTAAAAAGAAAATAATATATATGCAGTTTTTTCCTCCTATTTAATGTCACCAATCTTCTTCTTCATCACCTCCCTTTCAGCACTCAATACATATACAGATGTATAAATCAGTATTTCATCTAGAATTCTCTGGGAACATCCAATCACTTTGCTAAAAAAAAATTGGGAAGATAAATAAAATATATATTTTTTTAATTTGTTTTAAAGGACCACTATAGGCACCAAGACCACTTCAGCTTAATGAATTGGCCTGGGTGCCAGGTCCACCTAGGATTAACCCTTTCTGCTGTAAACATAGCAGTTTCAGAGAAACTGCTTTGTTTACTTTAGGGTTAATCCAGCCTGTAGTGGATGTCTCATTGACAGCCGTTAGAGGCGCTTCCGCGCTTCTCACTGTGATTTTCACAGTGAGAAAATGCCAGCGTCCATAGGAAAGCATTGAGAATGCTTTCTTACGGACTGGCTAAATGCACGCGCGGCTCTTGCCGCGCATACGCATTCAGCCGATGACGGGGAAAGGAGGAGGAGTGTCTCCAGCACCGAGGGAGCCCGGCGCTGGAGAAAGGTAAGTGTTTAACACCTTCCTCTCCATCCAGCCCGGCGGGAGTGGGACCCTGAGGGTGGGGGCACCGTCAGGGCACTATAGTGCCAGGAAAACAAGTATGTTTTCCTGGCACTATAGTGGTCCTTTAAGTGAAGTGGGTATTTGCTTAGGATAGTCTCAGTACTAAGTACCTAAACGTCCCTTCTAAAACACAAGGTACTGTACTAGTATGTAATGCCATTAAAGTAAGGTTGCGTGTGTGTGCCCTTTTTTTTAGAATTCTAAGTAATCCTGGATTGGGATTTCGTGAATGATATCATGTGATCCAGATAATAGAAGTTCGATACTCAATTGCCAGACCCAGTCTCCAAATTCTCAATAGGAATAAATTGTTCATGCGCCCGACAAGCAATAAATACAAAATGCATTGGGATATTTTGTGGGGGGATTATCTTCTCTATTGTCTATAGTGGACCTTGGATTCATCTGCTGAGATTAATTCCTTTTGAAGTTTGCACTACAACCCCTGTGGGATTTGCAGCTGCTTATTGCATCTGGAGTAAAGACAGACATTTGAAGCCTTGAGACGAGCCCCCGAACGAGGGAGTATGCTACACCTTTTCAACTACTAAGCAGAGAACGCAAAGCAGTACGGATTCATTTTTGTTTTTTCATTTATTTTTTGTCATTTTAAACATTTTTGACATTTGGCTAGCACAACAAGAAAGAAAGAAAGAATGAACGAAAGAAAAAACGTACAAAAGAAAGAAGGAAATAGAAGCTCTATCAAATGGATACCTCTTTGTTGTGTCCCATCTCTGCGGCAAGTGAAAATATACCAAAATAGGCTTTACAAATTGTAATAGGAGATGTCGGTTTTCTTTGAACGATGCATGTTAATTTAGTGGGTGCATGAAAAGAGCTGGTTATCAAAGTAGGTTCCAAGCAATTGTGTAAGCAGAATGTAGGTCCCTTCCTTGGGTGGCCTAAATGCTGTGATACAAAAGTTGTAAGGTTTGTTCTAGAAAGACTTTTATGGTGGTTTTCTGACAGTATGACTAATGAGATATGCTGTATAATGTGAAATAGCTTTTGGATTTTCACATGCCCAAGTGAATACATTTTCACACAGCAGTAAAATATTTGAATATGTCTAGGCACATTGACATGTGTAAGATGAACATCTGGACCACACCTCTGCTACACGTCTGTTACTTGTTCTCTTAGGATTATTTGCTTTGATTAACTATTGTTTTTGATCTGAATTTGTCCAGATTCTCAATTATGCATTTCCCCCAAGGACCTACGGCCACTATGCAACATATTAAACAGCATCATCTGTGCAATAATCTGGATTTTGCTCTAAAAATCTACATGAAATGAATATATCATTAGAATTCTTCTAATTCATATCTGCACAATTAAGTCTACCACACAATGGGGGTAAAGATGACAGACCTCTATCTCTCTGTCTGTCGGTCTACCCATATCTAACCCATCCATCCGTCCGTCTGTATCTATCTGTCCATCCATCTGTCTATATAAATATCTATCTATCTATCTGTCTGTCTGTCTGTCCGTTCCTCCCCATCCGTCTATCTATCTATCTGTCTTTCTGTCTGTCTGTCCACCCATATCTAACCTGCCTATCCGTCCATCTGTCTGCATCTATCTGTCCATCCATCTGCCTATCTATATATCTGTTTGTCTATCTGTCTGTCAGCCTATCTATCTATCTATCTATGTATCTACCCATATGTAATCTGTCCATACGTCCATTTGTCTGCATCTATCTGTCCATCCATCTGCTATCTATATATCTATCTGTTTGTCTGTCTGCCGGTCTATCTATCTATCTATCTATCTATCTATCTATCTGTCTGTCCCTCCCCTGTCCATCCTAAAATCATTTATATATCACTCTCTATATATCATCTATCTATCTATCTATCTGTCTGTCCCTCCGCTGTCCATCCGTCTGCCTGGTCCGTCCGGTTATCTATCTATCTGTCTGTCTGTCTGTCCACCCATATCTAACCCATCCATTCGTCCGTCTGTCTGTATCTATCTGTCCATCCATCTGTCTATCTATATATCTATCTGTTTGTCTGTCTGTCAGTCCATCTAATCTGTCAATCTATCTGTCTGTCTGTCCACCCATATCTAACCCGTCCATTCATCCATCCATCTGTGTATGTATATATCTATCTGTTTGTCTGTCTATCTATCTATCTATCTATCTTATTTATTTATTCCAGTCTATGTGATGATAGGGAGCCACATCGAATGGTATTAACAAAATAGATCTGAAAATTAAGGTTCATCTAATTTGAGCTGAAATACTTGATAATTCAGTTCTATCAATAGACATATGGCAGACACTATCATTGATATATTCCTGGACTGAAGAACATAGGCAGTTTTCAACTGTAATCCAGTGAATAATAATAAAAATATGCATTCCTATTTCTGATTTATGCTTCCACATTTACCTGTAAAATGGCAAAGCATTTTATAACTGTAGAAATAATATGTTGAGAATAAAGTACCTGCCTCATTATATCATCAATCACTGTATCACTGTTATTTTTCTTTCATATACCAAATTGTAGATCATTTTGCTGGGTAGTCATTGTTCCTGTGTTATGAAATGTAAAATGCATTAAATGTACCGTTCTACCTACTCTGTCGATTATGACACTTATAACTGGGTACAGACAGGTTTATTTACTAAAGTGAGACTTCATAGAGAATACAAAGTGAATTTTAAATGTAAGATCACAATAGCCAAAATAAAAATAAAAATCCCTAAGATAGCCATGCTTTGAGTGCCGGATTACTTTGACATTAAATTTGAAATTCACTTTCAATTCTCACTCTCACCATAAGTATTCTAGCGTAGGGTTGTGGTTATGGGCAAGAAGGGTATGGGTACAATCCTTCTGTTTTGTTTTGATTTTGTTTTGGGGTGAGGGGGCAGGGGGTGGTGGTTGTTTTTTTTTTTTTTTTTTTTTTTTTTTCAAAACAGTTTTCACAGAGACTGTAACTGTTGGGATCTCTTATCACAGTAACATAAATAATGACAGGTGGAATATAGCAGGGCTCTAGGCACACATCTGGCCACATTTATAGGTGGCAATAGATTGATCGGAATACCCTCTGACATAGCCAGGCAACATTATTTTCTGAACATGAGCATTATTCCCATATACAGTAATAAAGTTTGCATGTTGATGGCATTTTGGGAATCTACATTCCCCAAAACATGAGCATAATTACAAGCAGGCCATTTGACAGTTATCTATACAAGAGTATTGTGCTATCTACTTTAGAAAGACAGTAATCTAGAATTTTGTTTGTTGTGCTTGTAACATTTATGTAATACCTGAGTACAAATTTACACTGAGCATGCATTGACGATACAGTACATCACACAAGGATAGAATTAATTCACTCTGCTTATAGAATCCATTGGCCTATATCCACTTTTGACTTTAAAAATATTTATAATTTCCTGAATGTGTGTTCCTTTTTTATCCACAAAATCAATCCCGATGTTCGCAACATGTTCTTGAGATATACGCGACTCTTCAGTTACATCCTTTTTGACAAACAATCCTTCTGAATTACACATAAAAATTCATTGTGTGCAATAACATATTGGTATACCCTATCATGGGAAAGAAAGCAATGTTAGCAACCTTCACATATGCTGAAGACAAGAGATGTGAGACCTAAAGTCTATGTAACACCATATGGCCTTGGCTCTGTTGTTGCTGAATGATTCACTTCTCATTTTGCTTAGAAAATTTGTAATGCATTATGATGTAAAATAATATTTTTTTTCTTACTTTTAACAATGTAGGCTCCACAATGTAACATCAAAGGACAACCATTCCTTTGAAATAAATGGCACAGACTTTAATAAGTGTTCATTATGCATGTGTGATGAGAGATTTCATCTCATGGGTCAGAGTCAATGAATAAGTCCTATTTTTGTCTTCATCATCAAGGAATGGAATATGGGAGCCATCTATTAGAGTGTCGCCTACAATGTTCGCGAGTTCCTTACAGAAAAGTCATAGTTTAAAAATTAAAGGTTTGTATTATTATATTTTGCTTCCGGTGGAGCCCTCCTGTTAAAAAGAGAGATTTTAACCAAAACATGGATGGCACTGCATATATTTAAGGCACTCTCTTCTCAAATGGGTTCTCATGGAACTTGAATGGTCAAGGACCATTGCTGGTACTTGAGGATTGGTATAGAGTATCATTCAAGGTAGAGATAATGAGCTGAGAACATGTATACATCAAAGTAACGTGTTAAATTAGTTATGCAGCAATATATGTTTCGCTCAGGAATTAGTTCCTGTTTTACCACATTGATATCTATAGAAATTCTCAAATGTTTCATCCATTGGGTAACTTTCTTTACACCTTCATATGGCAGACAGTGTGCTAACAAGCGCTAAACCTTATCTCCAGTAGTTCTCAGGATAACAAAGTACGCTGTCACTTTATAGCAAAATGGGACAATATCATGTTTCATTTTAAAGAAGGTTATGGTAAACCTTTGCTGGACCATCACCTACATGGCCAAGGGAAAGCTATATATGTACGCTTCTGAAATAAATATCGATAAATCCCCCAGAAACCTTCTGTACAATCAGGCGCAGTTGCCATAGCAACCACAATGCATGCTTGTTAGAACAGAAGGATCGCCTGTGTCCTGTTGGGGATTACCTCGTCTGCTCTCCTTTGTCACTTAGTTCTTTGGAACTGACTGACAGGTGGGAGAAAGACATATTTTAAACATTTTGTTCTCCTGGTATATACATTTGCCACATTAGCACAATGTATAGATGAAATGTTATGCTAATTTAAAAGTGCATTAGTTGTAGATAACATGTCAGGTCCAACTTAAGTCAAACCTAAACAGTTTTAAAAAACTTTAGCATTAAGGCAATAAACCATTTTGGAGTTTGAGCACAGGGCTTGTATTTTTGAACTTTGAAATTTACTCTACGTAAATGATGCAGCGAAGAATAAGAGACGATTTCTTCATTCTACGCGCTGAATGTATCTTTACTCAATTACTCCTAGTTTCAAACTACAGTTAAGGGAGTTTTACTATACACACTGTCAAGTGAATCTTATTAATCAAAGACTTAGCTTGCCTGAAAAAGGTCATCAGACTTCAAAAAGATATCATAGTGCTTCATGACTGTCATTCCTGAAAGCCTCTGAGACCTAGAAGTTGTAGTTTCCCTCTTAGTTCTTTCATTCTGAGTGGTATGGATTGACAGAGAAGAAAGAGGCTTAACTATATTATATAAGTATAAAAAATATTAGCAAGGCTCCAGAAAAACCAAGGCGTTATTATTAACATTTATATAGTTATTACATATTCCTGTTACAATTATAGAAAGGAGATATTCGAAGGTGAAGAAGGCCCTGCTCAAAGTCACTTATAATCTATGAGAATCTGAGGTTGGTAAATATATATATATATATACACTGCTCAAACAAATAAAGGGAACACAAAAATAACACATCCTAGATCTGAATGAATTAAATATTCTTCTGAAATACTTTGTTCTTTACATAGTTGAATGTGCTGACAACAAAATCACACAAAAAATAGAAAATGGAAATCAAATTTTTCAACCCATGGAGGTCTGGATTTGGAGTCACACTCAAAATTAAAGTGGAAAAACACACTACAGGCTGATCCAATTTTGATGTAATGTCCTTAAAACAAGTCAAAATGAGGCTCAGTAGTGTGTGTGGCCTCCACGTGCCTGTATGACCTCCCTACAACGCCTGTGCATGCTCCTGATGAGGTGGCGGATGATCTCCTGAGGGATCTCCTCCCACACATGGACTAAAGCATCTGCCAACTCCTGGACAGTCTGTGGTGCAACGTGACGTTGGTGGATGGAGCGAGACATGATGTCCCAGATGTGCTCAATTGGATTCAGGTCTGGGGAACGGGCGGGCCAGGCCATAGCATCAATGCCTTCGTCTTGCAGGAACTGCTGACACACTCCAGCCACATGAGGTCTAGCATTGTCTTGCATTAGGAGGAACCCAGGGCCAACCGCACCAGCATATGGTCTCACAAGGGGTCTGAGGATCTCATCTCGGTATCTAATGGCAGTCAGGCTACCTCTGGCGAGCACATGGAGGGCTGTGCGGCCCCCCAAAGAAATGCCACCCCACACCATTACTGACACACTGCCAAACTGTTCATGCTGGAGGATGTTGCAGGCAGCAGAACGTTCTCCATGGCGTCTCCAGACTCTGTCACATATGTCACATGTGCTCAGTGTAAACCTGCTTTCATCTGTGAAGAGCACAGTCATTGGCAAATTTGCAGATCATAGGAGTATTTTCTGATGACTTTTGGACAGTTTAAAGATGCGATTTATTAAGCTCACACAGTTATAAAAAAAAAAATCTTGAATACCAACCTGCACTTTATATGCCTAATTATACAGATAAATGTCTAGATTCTTTAGATGATAGATGTCACTCATCAAGAATTGGATATATATGACTTACATAGTGAAATAATACGAGGTATATACACAAGGTTAATGACGCGTGATTTATTCACGTACCGAACAAAAAAATTCTAAATTTTTTTGTTCGCCTACCGAATTGTTTGGGTAAGGGACCGTTCGAGTTCCAAGGTTCCACTGTACATTCTTTGGGTTTGAGGGCTGGGAGTTGGGTAAAATAATTTGGATTTAAGAGGGCGTACAGCTCAGACAATATTTGCTACAACCATAACTATTAACATCTGACCTTTAATTAGATTATATAGCTCTATTTTTTATCATATTTTCATTATGCAAATGCCCAAGGTTTTTTTTCTGAAATCCTTTAATTCTATCTCTTTATTACAATGAAGTTGATCAGTATCAGCAGAGGAGGCTACTAGATGATATAAAGATGTAGCATTGCAGGGGTTTGATTACCCACTCATTAATCATTACCAGCTCTTACGACCCCAAATGTACAACAAAGTAGGTTGCGCAAGAAAAATGATAAATGGTTCATCCCTACTAATTCAGACTGCGCTTCTCTCATAACGTAACAGAATAGCATTCCGAAGTTCAAAACATAGTGTACAAATAGAATCAAGGAGAGGTACATTGGAGCTTTATGACACGCAGAAGGTGTAACTGCATGAGTTGATAAATGTGTCTAACAACCTCACTGATGTCCACTCCAGTTGGTCTCAGTAGGACTTGTCTCAATGTGGTCTCCTGGATTTGTTTTAATGGCATACTGGGGTCTACAAATGGTGGGTCATTTGGGATATTTAATGTCACCTTGAAATGTGAAAGTGAATTATGCCCACATACATCTATGGAAAAGTATAGCTACAGTATGTTATCTTTCTTGCTGTGTTCTTTTTAACAGAAAATCTCTGAGCTGCCCTCTTTGTAAGGAGTGGAGAATGCTAGCCAAGAATGGCATGTGTGTATGGCACCTGTTGATGTGTTCTTTGCATCCTCAACTTAAGTTAAAATTGTTAACAATGTGCTAGCTGTTTCTGAAATCTGCTTTTATATAATTAGCTTAAAGGGACACTATAGTCACCAGAAGATCCCTTTAGGCTTTTTGCAGTAAACACTGTCTTTTCAGTGAAAATGCAATGTTAACATTACAGCTTAGTGATGCCTCCACTGGCCACTCCTTAGATGGCTACTAGAGGTGCATTCTGTGGCAGTTCTGCACACTGGGCAGTCCTGCCATTCAGTGTCTCCATGCAGTGTCTCCATGATTCAATGTATCTCTATGAGGAAATGCTGATAAGCCAGGGCTGTGTTTGGCTTTTGTGGGCTTTGCCCCTGATTTGACTTCTTGGCAGTCTCAGCCGATCCTATAGGAAAGCATTGTGATTGGCTCAGATCTTAACGTGTGATGATGTCAGCTAAAGAGGTAGATCAGGGGCAAAGCTAGCAGCAGCAGACTTTCATAAAGGTAAGATTGTACTATATTTATGAGGACAAGGGGGGCTAGCGGAGCTATATGGTGTTTTTATCACTATAGGGCCTGGAATACATGTTTGTGTTTCTGATCCTATAGTGTTCCTTTAAAGCAAAAAAAAAAAAAAGAATGGAAAAGGGGCAAGCACTAGAGTGCATGTCAACAATAGTGCTACTACAATTTATTGTATTAAATGATGTAACAGACTTTTAAACGTTTCTGTTAAGCACCTTTCATTATTGTATCATTCACTGAATTACAGCAGCATTATTGTGGATCTGCATTCTAGTTAGGCTTATTCATTCTCATCTTTTGCATTAGATTTGCTAGCATGCATCTAAGAACCTTCTAAACAAAGGATACTTTGGATTTTGAGCAGACCACCCTTCGCACCCACTCCAATAGACTAGGAGCACAATTTGATTTTTACGAGCATCAATACTACGGTTAGTACACTGCATACCACATTGTGAAAGTGGTAAAGGCTTTAACCACAAACGTATTTGTAGCCTTCGATAGCTTAATGCAAAAGTATTAAGAGAGCTGAGCTTGTTAATGTTCAAAAGTGAGAGGAATGCTACATACTTAAGGATATATTACGGTAACCACATCCCCTCTCTGCCATTCTGAAATACTTTATTTCCAGAGAGATTTGCAGAAAGATTAATATTGGCTGTGAAGGAAACTTAGCATAATGCACCATTACATCTTTATAAAGCATTAGCAATGCTAAATACAAGGTAGTAAATGAGCATAATACATTTGCAATGCATAAAACCAGACAGGAGAGATGGCATGGCACACTGAGCTCTTCATAGTGGGCATTCAGATAATTGTGCATTCCACAATATTTTTTTTTAATAATATTATATTTGTACGTGGCTATTACACAGAATACTTGCCAGTATCCGAGCACCAATACAACCTTAATGCATTTGATTAATATTCTGTATCTTTCTTTTGCATGCTCAAATATTTATAGTTATTGCACAGAAAAAATAATATATTACGGAAGTCACACTCCCTCATGCCAGAAAGACATCCTTATCAAATTTATGCAAATTTTCAGCCCCAAAAGCACTGAGTGAACTGCTTTATTTCACAACCTGACTGCACACAGAGAATTTACCAACAGGTAGTGATATCCAGGGTGTCCTGTCCTTCAAACGTAGGTTACTTTGTAGCTGAGCTGTGTACATATATTTGATAAGGAAGTATTTTTCTGGAGTAAGGGAGTGTGGCTAATGAGGCGGGCTTATAGCATTCTGCAAAAGATTTACAAAACATTTTCCTTTTTGTGCAAAAACAATAAAAATTGGAGCATACTTGATGCCAAAACCAAAATCATATGCAAAGGGCCAGTGCATTTTGCTACACTCCACCCACCAAGAGGTGGGACACATGGGCTGTAGGGGGGACATGGGCTGTAGAAGGGGGGACATGGGATGTAGAGGGGGGACACGGGTTTTATAAAGAGGCAGGGGTTGAGGTGGGGAAGCAAGGGATGTAGAGGGGGCACAGGGGCTGTAGAGGGCGGATACAGGGGCTGTAGAGAGGGGGCACAGGGGCTGAGAGGGAGCACAGGAGCTTTAGACGCGGGGCACAGGGGGTATAGAAAGGAAGCAGGGACTGTGGTAGTGGCACAGGAGCTCAGAGAGGGCACATGGGCTATAGAAAGGAGGGGCAGAGGCTATAGAAAGGGGGGCAGGGGCTGTAGAAAATGGGGGAGGGGCTGTAGAGGGGGATACAAGGGCTGTGAAAGGGGGCTCAGAGGCTATAGAAGTGGGACACAGGGTGTATAGAAAGGAGGCAGAGGCTGTGGTGGGGGCACAGGTCTATAGAAGGGGGGCAGGGGCTGTAGAAAGGGGGACAGGGTCTGTTTAGGCAGGCAAAGGGGCTCCAAAGGGAGCAGGTGCTGTGGTGGGGGTACAGGGGCTGAGAGGAGGCACAGGAGCTATAGAAGGGGGACAGGAACTCCGCTGGGGAGTCTGGGAGAAGAGCAGTGAAAGTCACGCTCCCTTCTTCTGACATCATCAGGAGGGGCCGGACGACTTCACTGGCTGCACTGCGCTGGCTGCAGGGAGAGAGAGGTAAGTTGAAATATCCGAGTCCCCAGCCAGAGGCAGGGCCGGAGCCAGAGGCAGGGGATTCTAATTTTTGCACCCCCCTACTCTAGCGCCCTAAGACATCCGCCTGAGCCACCTTATGGACGCGCCGGCCCTGCATATGCATTAAAGTAGTACTTGTGTCCCTTTAAAATAAAGGTTTTTATCAAAGCTGTTTGCCATCCAATATTTGTCTCTAACCTGACATCTGATTGGCGAGAGATGTACTAATCATAGGAATGTATTCTGTTTGAGTGATGTTTTCAAAGAGAGTTTTAATCTCGTGTATTCAAAACTCTGTATCACTTCCAGATATCATATGGTAAAATCATTCAAACTGTGCTTAATATTTCTGAAAATATTGGGAGGTATCCAGCCAGGACTGGCATTGGGGCTATAAATTTAGGATTGGAATGGTTGGTGTTATATATATATAAAAAGCCTTCCAGTGACGCAATGTGTCACTGTGCGTACCTCCTAAACGGCTTAAAGTTGACTTGCCAGTCCAGATTTTGGGGCATTGACATTGTCCCTGAATGGTTTTCTAGTGGTAGTGAGTGCATGTCAGAATGCCCGTATTTGGTTTACATGAGCCATTTGTTACACTTTTTATGATGGTCCTATCACTGCCATGTTTGGATGGATGAATGGATGGATGGATAAATGGAGGGAGCAGATAGATAGATAGATAGATAGATGAGATAGATAGATAGATAGATAGATAGATAGATAGATAGATAGATAGATAGATGGATGGATGGATAGATGGATAGATGGATAGATGGATAGATAGATAGATAGATGGATAGATGGATAGATAGATAGATAGATAGATAGATGAGATTAGATAGATAGATAGATAGATAGATGGATAGATAGATAGATGAGATTAGATAGATAGATAGATAGATAGATAGATGAGATTAGATAGATAGATAGATAGATAGATAGATAGATAGATAGATAGATAGATAGATGGATAGATGCCTATAGTGTCCCATTAAGTATCCTGGATAGATAGATGGATAGATATACATGTTAGAAAATAACTGTGAGTGAATTTTAGTTACTAGAACGTACCTGGCAGTTGGTTGCTAAACTAGAGCAGACAAACAAACCCAGTGACTCGCATTTTACACCCTCCCCCAGGTGACAGAGGACTTCATCCGTGCATCCGATGCTAAACCTGCAGAATGCTGCTTACGTTTGCCTAGCAGCAAAGAACTAATTGTAAAGTTCAGCCATCACCACTCATTCTATATCCTCTCAGTTTGGCTTTTTTTTTTTTTTTTTGCAAAGAATTGTCTTGCCCCCTGGGCAAACCCGCTGCTTTGTTTGACTCTGCAGTTCTTCTCACACCTGCCGTCACTTGGCTAATTACCTGCCTGTGCTGCCTGCCTGTGATGCTGAACCTGCGTACAAGCCTTCTAGGCTTGTAGTTCTGCATCCTATAGAGGGCTAACAATTTACAGCAAGATATTCTAGATAGGTGTTAGTTTTTACATACAGGATGCATGACAGGAGGGTGCAAAACCGTGTTATACACATATTTAACACTTTACCTCCCTGTAAGATGTCAGAAAAACTCATATATTGATGGAGGCCTTCTGTATACTGGTGTTGAGTTAGTATGAAGGGTATAGAGAGAGTATAGATAAACACAAAAAGAATTCAGCGCTAGTAATCACAAAATTAGTCAAGGTAGGCAGCAACCCAAATGAAGGAAAACCCCTCGGGTCCTTCGGTGGATAGATACAAAAAGATATGGAAGGGCTGCGCCAAATAAGGGTAGATAGTCCAGTAAAGTATTGCTAGGGTGCCAATAGATGGTCTAGGATACTTGATAGAGTTCCTCTGTGGATGCGTCTGGTGTAGACCGTTCCGTATATGTAAATACAAGAGAGGTAGAGGCGACTAATGGTATAGTATGAAAGTTCAGGGTGTGATAGGTAACAAAAAGTAAAGAACTCACATTCAAGAGAGCTATGGCCAGCTCTGGTGTGGATTGCGTACAGCGGTATAATCCCCGCTTATGGGATATGTAGGGAGGGGTCTCCGTCAGCACCGTCTGGTAGTCCAGAGCTCGAAAAAGAAAGACAGAAAGCAACAATAGTGCTCTCAATTTTGATGTGGTTCAATGTGCAGATAAGAAGAGGTAAAAAACTCACATTTGAGGGAGCTATGGCCAGCTCTGGTGTGGATAGCGTACAGCGGTATAATCCCCGCTTATAGGATATGTAGCGGCGATACGTCCGTCAGCACCGTCTGGTGATCCAAGGCTCCAATATAGAAGAATAAAAAGCAACAATAGTGCTCTCAATTGTGATAGGTTAAGAGAGTAGTAGAGAAAATAAAATAATACTCACAAAGATAGAGCAGAGGTACTGCTCTATGGATAGGCGCCAGTGGTGGTATGATCCCCACCTAGGATTTCTTGGAGTACTGGAACTTTAAAATTGCCAATGGAAGTAAAAGTAACCAGGAAAGGTTAAAATGCCAGGAATAGGTAAAAAAATAGTTTAAAGTGCATAAAGAGTGCAATAAAAAGAGGATTGGTACAATAAAGTAGCCAAAAAACTTTATTGATCTAAAATACACAGTAAAATACAGAATTAATAACCATAAACGCGTTTCACCATAAGTGGCTTCTTCAGAATGGGATAAAAAAAGTAGTAACCTGGCAGGGGTTGTTTAAATAGGGCTATGTTAATTTGAAAATTGCGCCAAAAGTGTAATTGGCCAATCAGAGACAATTTTTAAAATCACTTTTCAAAATTAGGATTCAAGAGTATGGGAGTGATGTTATAAAGGAGATGAATCCATTTAAATTATTTAAATGTGAAAACGAGGGTGAGAAAGTTGTTTTTTAAAGAGAAAGAGAGAAAAAAAAAGTTGTTTGATTAAAGTTCATTAAAAAAAAAAGTTGTTTGATTAAATGATTAAAGTTCAAAAAAAAAAGTTGTTTGATTAAAGTTAAAAAAAAAAGGTATTTGATTAAAGTTCATTAAAAAACAAAACAAAACAAAAAAAATAAAAGATAAAAATAAAACAAATAAGTAGATGGTTTAAAGGTACAGAGAAACAGAGATATATGTAAATGGAGTATGCATGAAAAGGGGGTAATATAATCCCAAACATAATGATTTAAATAGGGGTTATATTATACCCCAGAGTAATAATATATTACAGATGTTAAATGAAAATAATAGATAAAATAAAAATAACATTAAATAAAATTAAATAAAAGATAACACAGAATACAAGATACATAAATGGAAAGGCATAGATGAAAAAATAAAACTTAAAAGATTATTATTATTATGAGGGTTGGTTAGGTCCAGACATAAAGAATAAAAGCATGTAGATAAGGGTTGTATATAGGAATTTAAATAAAATTAAACAGGTCAAAATCAACATGTAAACCAGATGGGGTAAGAGTTTTGAGATTAAAAACCCATTCCATCTCAGCTTTACCTAATATGTTCTTAATGTTACCACCTCTCCATGGTATTATACATTTTTTTATGCCGATGCATTTAAGGTGTCTTATGTCGTTGTTATGTGTACAAAAGTGTTTGGAGACTGAGTGATTCAGGTAGCCTTTAGTGATATTTCTAGTGATATTTCTAGTGTTCACTCAGTCTCACTTTAAGACTTCTTGTGGTCATCCCTACATACTGGAGACCACAAGGGCACTCCAACAAGTAGATGACATTTTTGGTATCGCAACTGATAAAATCTTTAATTTTATAGGTTTTGTTGGTGATATTAGATTTAAAACTGGTGGTTTTGGAAGGGACGAAGAGGTCTGTGTTTTTGCATACAATGCATCTTTTACATTTATAAAAGCCACTGGCATTGGGCATAAAAGAATTAAAAGTAGGTTTGGTTTCTTTTGTAAAATTGGTGGTTAAAATGGATTTGAAGTTTGGGGCACCTCTAAAGACAACATTAGGCTTGTCAGGTATAATATTTTTAAGTATTTCGTCTTCTTTTAAGAGGTGCCAATGTTTTTTGATAATTTTTTGACATGGCCACTTTTGTTATTAAAATTGAAAATAACAGGAAGGGGCATGGTGTTGGTGGTGGGTTGGGTATTGTAAGTTAGGAGGTCTGCTCTATCTTTTTTGGTGATGGTATTTATAATGGTGTTGAGGCGGGTTGGTGAATAATTTTTCTCAATAAATTTTTCTTTTAGATAATTTGATTGTTTGTTAAAATATTCTATTTGGGAGCAATTCCTTCTGAGACGAAGGAATTGGCTTTGAGGGGCACTTTCCAACCAAGGTTTGTAATGGCAGCTAGATCTTTCGATAGCTGTGTTGACGCAGACTTTTTAAAAAAATGTTTTGGTGTGGATGGTGTTGTCTGTAATGAAGATGTTGAGGTCTAAAAAATTAATAGATTCCTTACTTGTTTCATGGGTTAGGGTAATGCCTCTATTGTTGATGTTGAGGTGGTGGATAAAAGAGTTAAAAAGAGCTTCTGTGCCATCCCAGATAAAAAACAAATCGTCTATATATCTAAAATATGTTACAAGGTTCGTACACCAAGCGTGCCTTCCCCATATGGCCGTGGATTCCCAGTCGGCTATAAAGAGGTTGGCATAGCTTGGCGCGAACCTTGTACCCATCACAGTGCCTTGTTTTTGTAGGTAAAAGGAGTCAAAAAACCAAAAATAGTTGTTGGTTAAAATGATATTAATACCTTCTAAAATAAAATCTATTTGGGCAGGGGGGATTCTGTTTTCTTTAGTTAAAATTTCTCTGATTGCCTGGCATCCTATATGGTGGGGTATAATAGTGTATAGGGATTGGACATCACAAGTAGCTAAAATGTAATTAGTTTGCCATTTGAATTTGTCTAAAAAACGTAGTAGTGACATAGAGTCTTTTAGGTAAGAGCGCATTAATTTAACGGATGGTTGGAGGAGTATGTCAATGTATTCTGACAGATTGCAGAGTAGGGAATTTATCCCTGACACGATGGGTCTGCCAGGGGGTTTATTAATATTTTTATGTATCTTTGGTAAAAAGTATATGACAGGGAGTTTAGGGTATTTGATGTTAAGATAGTTGTATTCGTTTTTGGTTAGGATGCCAGAATCCAAGCCTTTTTGTAAAAAAGTGGATAGGGTGATATGGATGGTAGGGGTGGGGTCAGAGGGTAGTTTGTTATATGTTTCTGTATCATGTAGTTGTCTATGTGCCTCGTCTATGTACATCTTGCTAGATAGGATAACGATCCCACCTCCTTTATCTGCCGGCTTTATGACAATATCTTTGTCTTCTTGTAGTTGTTTCAGTGTGTTGCGCTCGGCATGGGTGAGGTTGTGTGAGTCATATTTGTTATATTTAATTTTTTCAAAGTCTTTTAACACAAGTTTTTCGAACATGATGAGGGGTGCAGATTTGCAGTAGGAAGGGTAAAATTTGGATTTTTCTTTCAAATGAGTGTTGATGTTATTGGGGTTATTGATACTAGGCATGGGGGGTGGAGAATTGGTTGTGGTGGGTAATTTGTCATTAAAAAATCTCTTTAGTGTAGCTTTGCGAACAAATTTGTTGATGTCTAAAAAGGCTTCGAAAGATTTAAAAGGGTTAGTCGGTGCAAATTTCATACCTTTTATTAAGGACGGATATTTGGGTGGCGGATAAGATTTTGTTGGACAGATTAAAAATACCGTTGTAGGAAGTGTTTGAAGGGTTTACGGTCTGTCTAGCCTTTCTCTTTTGTGCTCTTCCGCCGCTGCGCCGTTGCGATACCAAAAATGTCATCTACTTGTTGGAGTGCCCTTGTGGTCTCCAGTATGTAGGGATGACCACAAGAAGTCTTAAAGTGAGACTGAGTGAACACTGTAGAAATATCAAAAAAGGCTACCTGAATCACTCAGTCTCCAAACACTTTTGTACACATAACAACGACATAAGACACCTTAAATGCATCGGCATAAAAAAATGTATAATACCATGGAGAGGTGGTAACATTAAAAACATATTAGGTAAAGCTGAGATGGAATGGGTTTTTAATCTCAAAACTCTTACCCCATCTGGTTTAAATGTTGATTTTGACCTGTTTCATTTTATTTAAATTCCTATATACAACCCTTATCTACATGCTTTTATTCTTTATGTCTGGACCTAACCAACCCTCATAATAATAATAATCTTTTAAGTTTTATTTTTTCATCTATGCCTTTCCATTTATGTATCTTGTATTCTGTGTAATCTTTTATTTAATTTTATTTTTATTTTTATCTATTATTTTCATTTAACATCTGTATTATTACTCTGGGGTATAATATAACCCCTATTTAAATCATTATGTTTGGAATTATATTACCCCCTTTTCATGCATACTCCATTTACATATATCTCTGTATCTCTGTACCTTTAAACCATCTATTTTTTTTTTTTGTTCTTTTAATGAACTTTAATCAAACCCTTTTTTTTTTGTTCTTTTAATGAACTTTAATCAAACCCTTTTTTTTTGTTCTTTTAATGAACTTTAATCAAACTTTTTTTTTTTTGAACTTTAATCAAACAACTTTTTTTTTCTTCCTTTCTTTCTCTTTAAAAACAACTTTCTCACTCTAGTTTTCACATTTAAATAATTTAAATGGACTCATCACCTTTATAACATCACTCCCATACTCTTGAATCCTAATTTTAAAAAGTGATTTTGAAAATTGTCTCTGATTGGCCAATTACACTTTTGGCGCAATTTTCAAATTAACATAGCCCTATTTAAACAACCCCTGCCAGGTTACTACTTTTATCCCATTCTGAAGAAGCCACTTATGGTGAAACGCGTTTATGGTTATTAATTCTGTATTTTACTGTGTATTTTAGATCAATAAAAGTTTTTTGGCTACTTTATTGTACCAATCCTCTTTTATTGCACTCTTTATGCACTTTAAACAACTTTTGTTTTTACCTATTCCTGGCATTTTAACCTTTCCTGGTTACTTTTACTTCCATTGGCAATTTTAAAGTTCCAGTACTCCAAGAAATCCTAGGTGGGGATCATACCACCGGCGCCTATCCATAGAGCAGTACCTCTGCTCTATCTTTGTGAGTATTATTTTATTTTCTCTACTACTCTCTTAACCTATCACAATTGAGAGCACTATTGCTGCTTTTTATTCTTCTATATTGGAGCCTTGGATCACCAGACGGTGCTGACGGACGTATCGCCGCTACATATCCTATAAGCGGGATTATACCGCTGTACGCTATCCACACCAGAGCTGGCCATAGCTCCCTCAAATGTGAGTTTTTTTACCTCTTCTTATCTGCACATTGAACCACATCAAAATTGAGAGCACTATTGTTGCTTTCTGTCTTTCTTTTTCGAGCTCTGGACTACCAGACGGTGCTGACGGAGACCCCTCCCTACATATCCCATAAGCGGGGATTATACCGCTGTACGCAATCCACACCAGAGCTGGCCATAGCTCTCCTGAATGTGAGTTCTTTACTTTTTGTTACCTATCACACCCTGAACTTTCATACTATACCATTAGTCGCCTCTACCTCTCTTGTATTTACATATACGGAACGGTCTACACCAGACGCATCCACAGAGGAACTCTATCAAGTATCCTAGACCATCTATTGGCACCCTAGCAATACTTTACTGGACTATCTACCCTTATTTGGCGCAGCCCTTCCATATCTTTTTGTATCTAGATATACAGACACACAGATACAAACACTGACACACATACAGGTACACATACACACAGATACACACACATACACACAAGAAGAAACACAGACACATAAGTACAAACACTGACACACATGCAGCTACGCAGACAAACAGATAAAAACACAGACACACATGCAGATACACAGGCACACAGATACAAACACTGACATACACACAGATGCACAGACACACACTAACATACATACAGAAAGACATGCTGGTCAAAATGTACACATTTAACCATCCTCCAGTTTCCTACCTTTTATTTGACATTCCTGTGGTCCAGTCTGCAGGCTGTTGGGAACCAGAGGTTGTCTCTTAAAGTCTGGGCTCCCCTCCCCTCTTCCTTTTACTTTCACTCTCATGCAGCTCTGTGTCTGTAAGCTGTGAGTAAGGGACTGGCTCTCACTTCCTCCCTGCTCTGGCAGCCAATATGAGAGGAGCCCAGGTGTACTGTTAAAGGATACAGTGATTGACAAAGGTCCTGATAACACCTTCCCACCAGATGGCTCTATGTGCATGGGTCATCCATTAGGCCCTCTCAAAGTGTGATTGACAGTGAAGCCATACTTGTTGCACCAGCGGTAGTTCCACACTGTTAATACCAAAGAGAGGGCGGGACACATGGGCTGAGAGGGGGGACACAAAGGCTGAGAGGGGGACAAAAGCTGTAGATGGGAGCATAGGGGCTGAGAGAGGGACAGGGGCTATAGGGGGACACAGAGGCTGTGCACGGGGGCTGTTGTAGAGGGACATGGGGCCCTAGAGGGGGGGCACAGGGACTGAAAGGGGGACACAGGGACTGAGAGGGGGACACAGGGACTGAGGGGGGACACAGGGGCTGAGAGCGGGACAGAGGCTATAGGGGGCACAGGGGCTCTTGAGGGGGTTACAAGGGGCCATATGCTTTATGCTTAAAAAAAAAAAAAAAAAATTGAATAAAAAAAAGAAACAGGACATGAAAACACATTCCCCTCTCTCCCTCCCTCTGCCTGAGGCTTACCTTGAGACTGGAGACGGGTCTGCGGGTCTGGGAGAAGAGCAGTGGTAGTCACGCCCCCTCCTCCTGACATCATCAGGAGAGGCCAGCCGACTCCACTGGCTGCAGGCTGCAGGGAGAGTTAGGTAATTAGAACAATCTGAGTTCCAGAGGCAGGGGATTCAGATTTTTGCACCCCCCTGCTCTGGCACCCTGCCTTATAATATAAATTAGTGATGTCGCAAACATGAAATTTTCGGTTCGCGAACCACGAACGTGAACTTCCGCAAATGTTCGCGAACCCGGCGAACCAGGCGAATTTTAAAACCCACAGGGACTCTTACTGGCGGGTGGGGGCCATAAAGATAATGAGGGGGGGACCTACAGTCCTCCCCCTCTCCGGCCCCCACCCCTGTGCGGCGGGTGGGGGCCCTAAAATGAAAAATAAGGGGGGGAGCTACTGTCCCACCCGGCCCCCACCCCTGAGCGGTGGGTGGGGGCCCTAATAACAATAAGGGGGGGACCTACTGTCCCCCCCCAACCCCCACCCCTGAGCGGTGGGTGGGGGCCCTAATAACAATAAGGGGGGGACCTATTGTCCCCCCCGGCCCCCACCCCTGAGCGGTGGGTGGGGGCCCTAAAATGAACAATAAGGGGGGGACCTATTGTCCCCCCCGGCTCTCACCCCTGCGCGGCGGGTGGGGGCCATATTGATAATGAGGGGGGGACCTACTGCCCCCCCGGCTCCCACCCCTGTGCGGCGCTCAGGTTTTTTCTTTTTCGTCTGTTTTTTTTTTGCGCTCTGGATTTTTTTTTTTTTGTTCGACGGTTATGATGGTTTTTTATTTGGCCTTTTTTGGGGCTGAAAAATGAAGATTTGAGAAAAAAGAAGATGTCGAATGGTAAGTTTAATTTTGTTTTACAGGTTAGTTATTTTATTCCCCCCTCACTATTTTTTAGGGTGAGGGGGGTAGGTAGGGACTTTTTATTTGGGGGGGTGGGTGACTAGGGGCTTGGGGACCCCGAGTCACCTTGGGGGAGAATTTACTTAGGGCCCCCACCCGCAGCTCAGGGGTGGAGGCCGGGGGGGAGGACAGTAGGTGTCCCCCCCTCATTATCTTTATGGCCCCCACCCGCCGCCCAGGGGTGGGGGCCGGAGGGGGGGTGGACAGTAGCTCCCCCCCCTCATTATCAATATGGCCCCCACCCGCCGCGCAGAGGTGGGGGCCGGGGGGGCAGTAGGTCCCCCCCTCATTATCAATATGGCCCCCACCCGCCACGCAGGGGTGGGGGTCGGGGGGGCATAATGTCCCCCAATAGGACAATAGGTCCCCCCTTATTGTTCATTTTAGGTCCCCTACCCACCGCTCAGGGGTGGGGGCCGGGGGGGACAATAGTTCCCCCCTTATTGTTCATTTTAGGGCCCCTACCCACCGCTCAGGGGTGGGGGCCGGGGGGGGACAATAGGTCCCCCCCTTATTGTTCATTTTAGGGCCCCCACCCACCACTCAGGGGTGGGGGCCGGGGGGGGACAATAGGTCCCCCCCCGATTAGCATTTAGGGCCCTCACCGGGGGGGACCCTTTTTTTTTTAACAGTGAGCAGCCACAGGCTGCTCACTGTTTAATAGACATGCCCCTACTCACGGTATTGCAAGTAGGGGCACAATTTACTAATACTAAGTAATTTTTACTTAGTATTAGTAAATTAATGGGGGGTGGACTGAACATCGCATATGTTCGCCGTCCGTGGCGAACACGAACACGCTATGTTCGCCGGGAATTATTCGCCTGCGAACCGTTCGGGACATCACTAATTTAAATCTGTACACAACTCCACAAAACAGTCTAATCCCATGGTTTTGATTAATTTTTACAAATAAAGTATTGGCAGATAAATATTATAAATCTTTTGTTATTTGCAGATTAGATATTTAAACTTAAATCTTTCGGTTTCTTATTTAAAAAATAGGTAACTAACAAATCTAAAAACACTATTATATGTATCCATTTGTTTTGGCATTTAATTACATCTTATACAAACGTTGAACGAGTTTTATTCTATAATCAATCATTTCTAAACAGACACTGATACTTTAGTGATGGAATCTTTAAAAAAAATCTCATATAGACTGCATTTGAATTTTATTGAAATTCAGGTGGATGATAAATGAAAATAAAAAAACAATACTCATGTCTATCAAGTATCCCTTTTACTGCATTTCTGCTTCTTCTACTGATTCAAAAGATGGCAAAAAAATAAAAATAACATAATTGTTTCTCAATTGTCAATTGTTCCTCAAAATGGGAAAACAATATTCTTGAATACAAAATTGCAGCTTGATGTCTCCTTGGATCAACAAATTGTTACCTCAACCATTAATT